>JAUMHM010086284.1:0-29489 GCA_032362435.1 Melikaiella ostensackeni
ACTGCGACCACTGCAAACGCTAGCATTTAGGGGGTTGGCGGGACTAATAACAACTCCGCTTACGTTGGCGATAGGCTTCATGCTCTGCGAGAAGCCCCTACACGTTGCGATAACTGGCAGGGTGGTACAGGCGATGATCCGACTGGCAAGAGCAGACGGATGGCTTGTGAGACAAAACACACTAGCCTCCCAAGTAGCATCAGTCCACTTACAAGTCTACGTATGAGGCAGGATAAAATAACAAATGCATCAACTTCACCAGGGCTTTCCGCGTCATCATCTCACGCAGGGATGTGTGGGTAGCAAATGGTAACCTGCTCCTCCAGGGGCGAATCTGGTACACAGATGGCTCCAAGAAAGAAGAACCACCGTAGTTCAGGCGGAGATCCTGACTGTCCTCTGCTGCGCTGAAATACTCGTACTTATAGAGGGAGACGCAGCTGGTAGGCTGATTACATCTGTTCAGACAGCCAAGCGACACTAACCGCAGTTGGGAAATCAGACATAACATCAGGGCTGGTTTGGGGGTGCAAAAATACATTAAACCAACTGGCAGAAAAGTACAACGTGACTCTTATATGGGTTCCTGGTCATGCAGGGATCAGGGGTAACGAAAAAGCGGACCAGCTGGTGAAGAGCGTTGCAGCAAGTGAATACATAGGCCCGGAACCTGTTCTGGGATTAGTGTTTTGTGCATCGGGATGGACATCAAAAACTGGATCCGAATGAAGCACAGGGAGTACTGGGAACAAACCTAGGGTTACCGACCGGCGAAAGCCATCCTGGGCTGTACGTACAGGATGGACGGAGCCAGGGAAACCCTGAGTTTACCCAAGAAAGACTTAAGACTTAAGATTTTTGTCTAATTGAATTTGACTAGTAATTAGTAAAATTACACTGAATATAGATTTAGAGAATACACTGAGAAGACCTTCATTTAAATTGAAGAAATATTTTTCTTGGCCTAAAAGAATAATTAGAATAAATCAACTTTTACTTAAATTTTAGCTAGTACTTTTTTGAATCTATTTTTTTTAAATAGACAAATGTCAAATAAATTATTTCTTCAATTCTAGGAAAGGAAGAAAGCGTCATTATTTAAAAATCAAACTTTTCACCATTTTTTGATAAGACTCGTTACCTTTATTTTAATCGTCGAGAATGGTATTGAAACATCGAAACTTCAACTTTTGAGTCAAATGACACGCGATACCAGAAGAAGTGAATCAAAAAACTTACGTAGAAAAAATTAATATTTATAATTGTTACAAAGTACGTGAGCAAACCTTCAAATTTTGCATTTATCGGTCCAAACTTTTTTCTTTCAATCTCACAGTAGTATCAGAACCTAAGGGATACTGAATCTTTATCAATTTTAGTTTTCAATCATCAAGTGTACCGTCACCCGAGACGAATCCCTACTCGGTGTTGAATCGCTACAACAATTTTCAAAAATTTGTCAAAGGCTGAGAAATAGTATTTTCGAATTGATCTTCTACTCGATAGATAACTCAATGTCTAGGCACAGGTAAAACAGGCATTTGCCTGGGCGCCAACTGAATGAGGCCACCGAAATCGGAAGGGCCAAAAAAATTATTTCGATGTGAAGAAACAATTCTGAGAAATCAAAATGAGAAATAAATAATATTGTACTCTGATAAATGAGGTGTTAACCTGAATCACACGGGTGATCATTTATTTTTTACTTTTTCTTCTATACACTTCCAAAGAGGATAGAAGAATATATTTTCTTTAGCAGAAGAAAAGTGAAAATGGTAGTTTTTTTCAAAAAAACTGATTTAAATCGTCTTTATTTGTTAATACTTTCTCCCTTTCACGATTTTGAGGGTCTTTACAGATCCATTACATATTTTTACAGATTTTCTTATCTACGATCCTTACATACTATCACACCAACTATATTACAGTATCGTTTTAACCATGATTATCAATCTTTTACGCTTTCGACCTTGTCCTGGGCTCCCGTTTCCTCTTACCACCACCACCCACCATGATTTCTGCTCATATCTATATACTCTACACAGATTCAATTCTTCATCCCTCCAATACCTATATGCTCTTACCCCATCTCCCATTCTGAATCTCACCACTCCCTTCTGCTCACTTTCCTTTTTAATCTCTTTCAGGTATTCTGGCTCCCTCTCACTATTTACCATCCTATACCAGCTCTTGTAGCTTGACTCCGAAATTTTTTCCCATTTTTCATCTCCTTGCCTTGCTCTCATCTCTTTCTCTATTACCTGCCATTATCTACCCCTAACTTGCATACCACATTCGAACCTCGTTTTGCATCTCTCCTCCTCCCATGTCGAACGTCCCACATAACCTCTTCTATCTGTCCACAATCTCCCGGATACACGCTTGTGTTATGCTGCTTTCCTCCCCCGTAATCAGTTTCTTTTCGAAATTTCAGGATCTCTCCAGTTGCATGACCACCATTTTATCTCAACCTTCTTCTTTTTTCACCATATAACCTGAGCAGCTTTAACTCACCATGACCCATCCAAAAAATCTCTTACGCAGACTCTCGAAACTCTAAAGCTCCTCCCATCTCCAAATTTTCACTTTATAACTTAACATAACTTAACTGACCAAACTAGCACGTCGAATATGCACACTTTCATCCTACAGTCCTCCCTGAACCTTTCTCCCCTATAACCCACACCTGTCCCATTACTTTACTCGCACATTCCAATCTCTTTCACACTTGCAGCCCGTTTTCTTCTCCTGTTCAAATTGAAAACTTATTGGCAGAACTCCTTAATCCATTCCACCACCTCGCTATTTATCTTTCACTCGTACTCTACTCTACACTTTCTATTCCTAAAACTAATTATTTCAGTCTTACTCACATTTACCCTCAAGTCTCCTTCTCTCACATATTCTTCAAAAGCTCTCATCATCAGATTCATCCCCCTTTCATCATCCGCTACTAGAACTACATTGTCTGCGTACGCTAGTGAATACAGTTTGCCTGTTCTTAATATTGTCCACCTTTTCCTTTCTTCTCCATCTTCTCCTCCAAGTTTGCTAATAGGACGCTAAAGAGAAGAGGGCTCAACGGGCACCCTTGCCTTAGTCCCCTCCCTGTCCAGAATTCTTCCCCTTTTTTCTTTTCCATCTCCACCCTCATCTTAGCCTCCAAAAATATCTCATTTATCCTCATATCAAGTCTTCATCTACTCCTTCCTCTTTTATGGCCTTCCATAGCTCCTCCTGTTTAAGGAGTCAAATGCTGCTTTGAAATCCACAAACAATTCGATTAGTTCCCCTTTCTTCCACCCCAAGTTCCTGTTGACCAAAAAGTTGAGCACGTATATGTTATCTGTGGTCCCCACCACTTTCCTAGAACCAGTTTGGTTATGTGGTAAACTTTCCTTTTCATCCACCTGTCTTTCCAGCCTCTTCCTAAACACTTCTGCCTAAATCTTATAGCCCACTGACATGAGTATGATACCTATATATTTTCATACACTTTTTCCCTCTCCTTTCTTAATCATCAGTACTACCAGCCCTGTCTTTCATTTTTCCAGCCATCTTTCGCCTCTCCAGATCCTATTGCGAATCCTCCACATCCCTTCTCTCATCCCGATTTCTTCATTCATGCCCCTTTATCCGCCTCTTTTCCCACTTATCACTTTCCATTACCTCCCTTCATTTACCGTTTTTTCGACCTCTGCCATGTATCTTTCCGTCTCCCTCTGTTTTTTTACACTCAACATTCTCTCGTGATCACTCTTTCTCCTGTTGAGTTCCCTCTTTTCCGTCTGACCTTTTCTCCACTTTTAAAAATTTCTCTTCATCCTCTCCTTACATTCCTTTCACTCGTCATCTCACCAGCTTCTGCTGCCCGCTTCTCCATTTCCTTTCGATCTCGCCTCCTTCTGTACCTCATCAATCATTCTTCTAAGTTTTTCTAGCAGCGTATTTACTACTTCCTCTTCCATACTTCCTACCTCGTCTATATGCTCCCTATATTCTCCTTACTACGCTTTGTTTCTTTACATTTTAATGCTGCTATCACAGGAAAGTGCTCAAAGCCTATCTCATTGCCCACTACCACTCTAATCATGAGCTTTCTTATTATTTTTTCTACCAGCATGTAATCTATAACGGTGTGCCCTTTACCTGTGAATGTCGTTTCCCCTTCTTCATCCCACTTGGTATTGCCGTTACAAACAAACCATCCTGCCTCTCCTAAGAAGTCGAGAAGCCTCCTGCCCTCCTAATCCGTTTCCCTATGTTTCGAGTTTCTTACAAAGACCTTTTTTCCTTCGTTTCACACCTACTCCCCCTGTTTCTTGGTCCATGCATTCAGGTCCCCCCTATCAGCACCAAGCCGACCTCTCTCTTCCCTTCATCCATTCCCTTATTATCCTCCATCCTCCCTTGTCTAATCTTCTCTTGTCCTTCTGGTAAAGTTCTCTTCATACTTTTCCACTTCTTGTCAACCACCCACGTTTCGCTCATTATCCGCACATTTCACTTTTGCAATTCACACCAAAATCCATCCTCCACTTTTTGCCATCCATTCACTTGCCGTTTTCTGCCCTTTCACAGGTCTTCCACTTCATTATGCCTAATCCAGACCTCTCCGTTTACCCATATCCTGTCTCTCCTAGTCCTTACCCTACTTCCTTTATTCCTGTCAGCCCATGCCTTCCTCTTGATCATCCACTTTCTTTTCCTTTCCAATCACGCTAGATCTTTTTCGACTCTTTCAATTCTTTCTTTTAACAACTTCTTCTTTTTCATAACTTCATACCTCTCCTCCTCACTTCTTATTTTCACGAAAAACATACATTCCCTCCTTTCCTTCTTCTCTCCTAGTCTGTTTATGCTTTCCACTGTGACTTGTGCGCCGATGCCTCTCATCAGATTTTCAATGTCTTCTTCTTCATTTTCGCTGTCCACTTTCATGCCTTTGATCATTATATTTGTTTTCCTCTTCGCCTTATCTTTCCCTTCCATTATTCTTTCAACATTCTTCAGTCTGAAAAGCAACCTCTTATTCTCCTCATGCATATTCGCCCCACTTTCTTTTATTTCTCTCCGCTAACGCTTTCATTTCCTTTTTCATTCCCCTCTCATTCTCTCTCTGCCTGTTCTCTATGCTTTCCAATCTATTGCAAACCTTCTCTTTCTCCCTTTTCCATAAGTCATCCCATTCTTCCCATCGTCGTCTAACTGTTCTCACCTCCTCTTTTACCTTCCTCCCTTGCCTCTTCATATCATCTACTCTTCCCCAAGTCTCCTCTCTGAATTTTTCTAAAAGAGCTTCTAATTTAGTGAACATGTCTCCCTCCTCCCTTTTTCTCTCCGGCGGTCTTCTCTTTATCTTTACTTTCTCAATCTAAACCCCCTTCTCCATTTCTTCGGCTAACTCTTCTCTCTTCCCCTTTTTATCGACCGTTTCACTGCTATTCACGCTCGCTGATTTTTGCCACTCGTGTAGCAAATGACTTGAAGCCGCGCTCTGCAATCTCGATCTGTTCAGCCTCTCAATATTTGCTGGCATTTCACGCTTTTTGCTCACTGTTCGGCTGGCTGCTGTTGTAGCTACGGCCCCCCCTACTAGTTTCGAACAGTTCATCACTCTCATTGACACTGCCCTCTCTGTTCGCGTCGTCACCCACGATATCCCCTCTCTTTTGTTCCTATCCTGTCCCTGTTCGCTTCTGAGCCGTCATGTAGCGACCAACAATGTATATTCGTGCCATGCGAGTTTCGTCTCTATCGTAACACTCCCGGTTTTTCACGCTACGTCACGAGTCCCACTCTAGTTAGTTGGCAACCGGCCGCAATAGCCTAAGCTCGTCTTACGACTCGGTGCAACTCGCATCTGTAATTTGTCTGAATAAATTGGTTGATTTAATTTGTGTATCCATCCTTCAACCTTACACACTCGTACCTATGTAGGGGCATAACGAATCATTATTGGAGTGAGATGATTAAAACATATTTTGGGAATAATCAACACCCAATCCTAGAACTGGTGACCCCGACGTGATGCAAAGGACGCAAAATGGACCCCTGAGACGCCGCTTGGAATCGGCGAGTACAAAATCAATTCTCCAAGTAACTCCGGCATGGCGGCTAGCTCGTTATCACCATCAAGGCTTCTAACGCAGCATTTCGAGCAGCATCTTCCTGCTTTCTCTCACATTCCTAGCTGAGAACTCTAACATTCTCAAAGGCAAGCTTTAATATCGACGCCATGACTCCTCCGTGAATTTCAACAGGACTTCTCTCCCACTAATTCTCGCAATCCTGCATTTCAGTGAGCCAGCGAACACATAAATCAGTAATATCTTTCCTTTTCAAAAAAACGTAAGCCATTTTTGGCAATTTCCATTGGATTGTGTCTTTAAATATTATCCACGCTCCAGATGTGCATAGTCATGGTTTCGCGCCCTTTTTCGCAGGGACTGTGACGCTACTTTTTATAATCAATTAAAAAATTTGGTGGTCTCTTCAGGTAGCGTACAATGAACCCTATTCAAAAGAAATCAAGCTAAATGAAAATAGGCATTCTGAACGATTAACACAAATTAGATTTTTGAGCACCATTCCTTTCTTGGGACAAAGGTAAATCAATTTAACCAAACATTCCAAAATGGGAGCGGGAACCTCACTGAACGTCATACGTTTCAGGACAAAAGATAAAAGGAAACCTCACAAACTTAAGTCAAAAAGATGTCCACCTCAATTTAAAACAAGCGATAATCCAGAAAAAAGGTGAAAGACGATAAAATATCCACAGATAAAAAAACTCAAGGTAAAAATTGATAAAAGTTATAATAACGATACCAGAAAAATAGTAAAATATAATAAAAGGTAATACGATACTAAAATAAGTAAAAGGTGAGCCGAAATTAGAAAGATAAGATTATAGTCGACCAAACTACTAGCTCAGTCACAAACTTAGATAATGGTAGAGGGGGTGGGTAACTCAGTTACAAATCTCAGGTTTTAGATAAAATAATTAACAAAAATTTATTCAGAATCTAACAGAAACTTAACAAAAGGACACATCCCGAAGGTTGAGAGAGAAAACAATAAAACCGTATGATATGCATAAACGAGTTAAACATAGATGTGAGGATCACTGTAACAATACGTAAATAACAGTAGGGTACTGTTCTTTAAATAGGTAGAAAACTAGCGAGGGATCGCGATTAAATAATCTTGAGGGGTCGATCATAGAAAATATAGGATAACGAAATAAAATTAACGATAACAGAAATTTAGAATGTATAATATTTAGAAAATCAATATTGGGACAATAAAAAAAAGATTCGTGAAAACAGATAGAAAATTAAGGGAGAGATCGCAGTTACATAATCCTAAAGGGGTCAACTATAGAAAATATGGGATAACAAAAAAGAATTGACAGTAACAGGAACTTAAAACGTACACTGTTAGGAAAATCGATATCAAATATATATATATATGGCGATTCAATGAAATACACAAGATATTACAAACAATATGACGGGTGAAAGGGGTTCTCGGAAGTATAAAAGGAGTTCTCCAAAATAAATGTAAAAGGGGTTCTGTAAAAGAAGATGTGAAAAGGATATCGCAAAAAAAATAAATACAAAAGAGGTTCTCAAAATCAAATATAAAGAGTGATTTTTCAAAATAGGTGCAAGAGGGAAGGTTCGCAAAATAAATATGAAAAGATTCTAAAAAGAGGTTAATATAAAATGGGTTCTCAATAATAAAAACCAAAAATGGGGTTATCAAAAATTTGATACGAAATGTGGTTCTTAAAATAAATGTAAGAGGGATTCTCCAAAAAGTTGATACAAATAAACACCAAAAGGGAGGGGGGGTTTCGGTTCGACAAATAGGCAAAGGGGGTTCGCAATCCAAAATTATAGAATACATATAATAATAGCGTAAAATATACAAAATCTTATAAACATGTATATGATAATAGGACGGACAAAAGGGGTCTCGAAAATGGGCAAGCAAAGGGGTACCCGAAAATAAATAAAAAAGAAAAAAAAGGTCTCAACACTATAAAAGGCATCATAATTTAAGATATGTGGGTGAAAATATTAAGGGTCTCAGTACTATGAAATGGGGCATCGTAACTTTAGAAATAAGGCTCGAAGTATGAAGGGTCTCCAAAATGGGGTACGCAAAGGGGTGCTCAATAACAGGTAAGATAAGGGGGTTCACAATAGTAGCTACGAAAAGGGGTTCTTGAAAATAAAGGCAAAAAGGGGTCTCAATATTACAAGGGGGCATTTTAACACAAAATAGGGGGTCGGAATTCGATATTAAATGAAGCATTCGGCACTCAATATAATTAACAGGGGGAGGATCTCAATTTTAAAAGGGGGCATTTTCGGAATTCGGTATTAATGAGGCGCTCGGCACTCAATATAATTAACAGAGTAAGGATCTCAATTATATAAGGGGGCATTTTCGCACGAGATAAGGGGTCGGAATTCGGCATTGAATAAGGCATTCGGCACTCAATATAATTAACAGGGGGAAGATCTCAATTATATAAGGGAGCATTTTCGGAATTCGGTATTGAATAAGGCATTCGGCATTCAATATAATTAACAGGGGGAGGATCTCAATTATAAAAGGAGGCATTCTTGCATAAGATAAAGGGTCGGAATTAGGCATTAAATAAGGCATTTGGCACTACAGATCAAGATAAAAGTTTACAGGTACATACTAACAATGGAATCAAACAAGAATTCAATGAAACCATAATTCAGACAGGTGGGAAACAATAAATCGTAATGATTTAGCCAAGGATTTAAAGTAATACGTTGAAAGGTGAAATCAAAGGAATATAATATAGTGGCTTGGCTAAACGAACCAGAAATCAGCGTCCTACCTGAGACTATTGGGATGCCTCTTGTCGACACGTCGAGTTCACAACTAGGAAGCGAGAATAATAAATCGCACGTTGGTCAGTGAGTTAATAGAACTTCAAAGATTACATGATTAGAGGGAAGGGCTGATACGCACGAGACTAATTTCGGTAATTCCTTGCGGTCAAGAAGAAGATAGCCGGCGAGGTCCGCTTATGATTCGTCCATTCTGTCGTCCCGTTTTCTCTTCGATAGTCCTCACCAGTCGCCGTTGAGGGAGAGAGAGATTCCGAACACCTTCGCCCGAGATGGAGGCAAGAATCGTCCTGTCGTTGCTTTCAGGGCTGGCTGTATTCTGGTGTTGAGGTGGAGAACTAGGAGCGCTTTCTCCTTGCTGTAGGTACGAAGTGGACTCTTCGATGCTGCCGATAAAAATGGGAAAGAACAAAAAGGCATCAAGAGCTAAGAAATGCCTGTTCACAGCAGAAACATTCATGAAGATAATAGTTTTTAGAAGAAGTTACCTATTCTCTTGTATAATTTTGTAGTAACAGCCTTGGTCGGTCCTCACCAGGAACGTACTTTGGATCTCAGATGACCAAAAGAAAACTTCTATCCATTCGATTCTTATTGGCAGAATTGTCTATACTGCCTTGGATGTCAGAAAGATAGCCGCTGAAAAATTCATCCAATCCTTATTGGCAGGACTGTCTATCCTGCCTTGGATGTCAGAAGGATGATCGATAAAAAATCCAGAAGTTTATGTGGGGACCAGAAGTGCGAAGATCTGATGAAGGTGGGGGTGGTCATAGATCCCTTCGATTATTTGTGTAGGTGGCGGAAACCTCTAGGACTCTTGCTCGAACCCGCGGAGTAAGGAAATTTAACAAACAAAAATTAAAACAGCCCTAATTTCCTAAAATTAGACATAATAATTTACAAAATCAATTAATAAGACGGATAATTAAGACATGAAATGAATCCAAATAAAGCAAAATAAAATAAAAAAATAAAACAGAACAGAGGAGTGCCGAATTTTCTACCTTCCGTGTGGACACGAGAGCTTTAACTTTAAAATAATATATATAGAATCGAATTTTTGAGTCGCAGAAAATCTGCAACGTCACAGGACGTATTCCAGTGTGCCATGATCAACGTTAGAAGTCGTTGCTTTATCAGACCTCTTCGCGACTTTCTTTTCACAAATTTTAAATTTGATATTATTCATTTATCTTTTTTTATTTAAATGTGAATGCTTATTTCGTTCGTCGTTTTAATAGAGATTTCGGTAATTCTTTATTCGTGTTGTGCTCCATCCGATTCAATGCCTCTGGATAACGCGAACGCAGCGTCCGCCCCTCCGGGCGACGTCATACAGGTTTTGCAACGACTCGCCGACATCGAGGACAAACGCGTCGAAACCGTTTTTCCTGCAATCCCACAATTCTTTCTCGATGATCCAACCTCTTTCTTCATCGTTGTCGAGGCATCTTTCCGTAAAAGCCAAATTACTTTACAATCAACTCAGGCGCAACATCTCATTGCTGATTTGAATCGCGATTTGATCCCCCATATGAAAGACATTGCCATAACGGATCCTCTCCCAGACAACGTGAACGATCTTGTAAAAGCTCGTTTAATTTTATGTTTCGTCATTTCAGACGAGTTGCGCCTGCATCAATTATCAAAGGGTGGAGTGATTTTCGAGGGTGAGCCCTCCCTATATTTATCGCGACTGCGTGCTCTTATTGATGGTGGCTGCTCGAATGCAGTATTGAAAAGTGTACTTCTCGAACAACTTCCTTCGCATGTTCGGCTTAATTTGGCAATGGCTAACGTCGAAGATTTACAGGCTCTAGCCATTTTGGCAGACAAAATTTCGGAAGCTTCCAGTTCCGCGTCCATGCAGGTTGCTTCCGCTTTAGCCGAACCGCAGGTCAAGGCTTGCACTTGTGCAGCTTCTTCTTCTGCAAACAGCCTTGCCTCGATTGTCGACCAACTTTTCAAACAATTGGCCATTTTAACCAGAAAGGTTAATAATATCAACTTTGAAAATCGCGGACGACAACTTTCTCTCTCCAACTTCCGCCAGCGTAGCGCTAACTCATGTAGCAAAAGCACAGAACGTCGTTGCTATAATTACCAACGCTTTGGCGTTAAGGCCTCACACTTGGAAGTCAAAATCTTTTTTGGAAAACTCCTCTTCGGAACATTAGTACAGCTTAGTCGATTGAGGACGATTGATTCGGGCTCCCACGGCTCAAAACGTCTTCACATGCGAGACTTACATTCAGGTTTCGTCTTTCTCATCGACACCGGTTCCGATGTTTCTCTGCTCCCCACAGATTCTGCAACGTTGAGCATGGATACAACGAACGATTTTTCGCTTTACGCAACGAATGACACCAGGGTTAAAACCTATGGCAGTAAACGCATACACATTAATTAATTTGAATGACCAATCGCCTAATTAAGACTTGATCAGACCCCATCGGTGCACACATGTATGAAAAATTGTGAAGTTATTTTTTTCTCGATAGAATTTCATTCAAGAAAATAGCCCTAGTCGAGTTAGTTTGATGGCGGTCTCATCTAAGATCGTTGATGAATGAAAACTAATATATTTCAGTGAATCCTATCAATGAGGGTGTCGAATTTTTTTGTTTTACGGCTAAAAGCCATAGAAGTTAATAACGCAGGCCTTGGCGACTTTGCCCACTGAAAGCGGCTAGACGTTTCCGATATATATATACGAGTATTTGTGCACCGAACACAAATCTAGGCTTAAAGGCGTGCATGGCTTGAATTAACGCTTGAACCTTTTATTTCTAAACAACAGATAAGAGTTTATCGTCAGAATAGGACTCTCCCTATTATATTTTCAGATCAAAAGGCTGCCTCAAAAAAAATAGCTTGGAACTTTTTGATACATGCGTGCACCAACAAGGCACGATCCAGTCCAATTCAATGACCAGTATTAGACGAGGCATTACAAACAGTGCTTATGCACTTGGTATTGTTAAGTGAAATTGATTTTTCGTTAACATGAATCCAAAACTACCAATAATTTTTTTACGATAGTTAAACTACTCCCAGAAAGATTTTCATTAGTTTAGTGTTGACGACGAGGTTGAGAGAATATTCTTTCATTACGTCACACTCAGTCGATAATGTCAAATATAGTAGGACGATGTCATGTGATGGAATCTAAAGCATGGTTCATATGGAGTTTCGGTGAATTACAGGTATATTTTTCAGTGCATAAGTGGTGAGAGAATTGTGCTATATTTCTGCTTTTCAATATCATATGAAATTTTTTCAACTACTGATTAGTATTTTCTCCATTTGCGATTTCACGATCCGACAAGAAAAAATATAACGTCCAAAATTTGAGATGGCGATGACGTTAGAACCATGGCTGCCATAATCCGCTCGTATGGAACCCTAGACACCTCAACCTCAAATTTTGGTCATTATATTGTTTTTTGCGAGATTTAAGAAATATTTATTGACCGCTTATGTACTGAAAACGATTTTTTACCGCAACTCCACCTAAACAATGCTTCAGGTTCCACCACCTGCCATCGTGCTACTATATTTGACATTATCGTCTGAAGGTGACTAGTGATAGAATGCTTTATAAGACCTGATTAATTAGCTCAAATAAGTACATACGCAGTTTGTGATATTTAATCATGTTCAGTTTTTATTAACATGATTCGAAAACTACCAATTATTCTGTTCACGGTAGTTAAACTACACCTAGAAACACTCCCGTTAGTTTAGTCTTGACGACGAGGTTGATAAGACCTGATTAATTGGCCTGAGTAAGTAATTAAAACGTGCTCCAGAACAGTGCATTATGCGCCACTTGTCATAAGGATCATTTTGTACATATATTCACATATAAGATGATCCTTATGACAAGTGGCATATAATGCACTGTTGAAGAGCATGCTTCAATTATGCACTTGATGATGCTTAGTCAATTCAGTTTTTGTGAGCATGATCCAAAAACTACCAATTATTTGTTTTACTGTAGTTCAACTATCCTCAGGCACAATTCCCTTAGTCTAGTCTTGACGACGTGGTTGATGAGACCGGATTGATCACACTGAATAAGGAATTAATAGTGATGGTAATTTTCGGTAATTTTTGGTCGATTAATATACAGTGAACTGGATTAAACATCACCAAGTGCGTAAATATTTTTCGAGCTTATTAATCAGGGCTTATTATGCTTGTTGTCAAAACAGAATCAGAATCGTGTCTCATTGGTGCAGCAATGGATAAAAAATTTTCAAGCTTTTTCCCTTGGGTATTATTTTCATCTAAAAAAGATCTGTGGACTACGTTTGATGACACTTTTAACTTGTGAAAACGAATAAATTCAAAATGAATCCTATTGGTAAGGACGTAATCAGAAAAATTTTATCAGTGGTGTGTTAACAACGGAAAATGTACACACACAAAATTAGTTGGTAATGCTTTGTACATGCGTGTACTAGTGGGGTACGACTAAGCTACTAGTTTGAATGATTAATGATCTAATTAGGGCTGGATCGGACCTAATTGGGATGACCAGTTGAGCACAGCAATTCTGATTGCACCTAAATTAGAAAATTTAACGAATTGATGAGAATTCAAATGCTCCAAAGGAATTCAGAAGACTTTGGAAAATTCAAAAAACTTAAAGGAGTTCAAGCTAATTTAATGTGTTTTCTGATGACTCTAAGAGAATCAAGGAACATTGAAAAAATATAATGATTTTACGAGAATCGAAAGCATTCAGAAGAGTTTGAAGAGTTTAGAGATATTTAAATAATACTGAAGAAGTCATAGAGTTCAGAAAAATGAAAAGATTGTACAGGTAGAAGAATTCAGATAATTTGAAAAAATTCAGAGAATTCGAAAGAATTCATATCTACAAAAGAATTCACAGAACACAGAAGACTTGGAGACATTCAAAATAATTGAAGGTATACTGTACAGATTTCAAGATAATTAAAGAAACTTAGAATAACTCAAAGGAGTTCAATTGATTTTCAAGAATTGTACAGAATTAAACGGCATCTGTACATCTTCATTCAGTAGAAGTTGATCCGTCGACCAAAGTCGATAAAGTGAGAAATAGTTGAAAAAATTCCATGTTCTTAGAAGAATTCAGAAAGGAAAGCCAAAGTACTTGAACAAATTCAAAATAAATCAAGGTATATCCTGATGATTCCGAGAAAATTCAATAAACTTCAGAAGAATTCAAAAGAGAATAAATGAATTGCAAGAATTTGAAAGAATGCAACAGGATTCAAAAGGCTTGAAGGGATTTGAAATAATGCAACGTGTATTCTAAAGATTTCAGGAGAATTCAGGAAACTCGAAAAGAATTTAAAAGACTTCAAGTGAATTCCAAGACTTCTACAGAATTTTGAAGAAGTCGAAAAGCGTGTGCATCTTAATTTAGTGGTAGCTGCTTGGGGAAAAAATATTTTTTAATTTTTGTACCTCGTTGCGAAGTTGACGTGTGTAGTTGCATAAGTGAATTCACAACCTCCTGCAAATACGAAATGACACGGCCCGCGCTTATTTACGTACATACTCTCATCAGCGGCACATAAACTGTCATCCATCTAGTGTTTGCTTCTGATTGGTTAATTGTTAATTAGTAATTACTCTGCCAATCTATAATTTTTAAAATCGCATTACTTTTTGGACACCTGAAGCACATAAAGCTATACGATCTGAAGACAGCTTCAAGTGCTATGTTATAATAGCGCGTCGCTGACTCGGAACTTGTCTCCATGCAACTGACAAGTAACATGCTTGAGTCTGACATATGTGTCATTGAGTGTATGTGAGTTATATATAGTTATATAATTATATAGTTATGCTTTTGTTGACAGTGAGTAATTAAAGATGCTCGAATGCGTGCCAGTAATTGGTTTTCAGTACATAAAGCTGGTGTAGTTATACACAAAGTATAAGCGAAACCAGCGGCGATTGAGTTTGGTGTGGGTAAAACCACACATACGCAATATTTCTGGAGCCTACAAAGCATTGTTTATGATTGTTTTTGGTTGGCTCTTACATCAAAGGAAGTGTTGAATTGATGTATTTTTGAAATATTTATGATCGTACACTACGCCTCGTTTCAAAGTTTTCTAAAGAATGTTTAAATTCAATAAAATCCAATGTTACCACTTAGAACTCTTTGAAATTTGAGAATTTTATGTTCGAATTCCAGCTGTAGCTAACATTTGTATAATATTGTGATAACTTATGCACAAGTTGCAGGTAGTTTTTCTTGAGTTTCTGTCAAATACTAAACTGAAACCTGAAAATTTATGAATGATCAAAGAATGTCTGAACTCTACAAATAGTTAAAAAGAGTTAATAGATTAGTATTATACTGACATTTACCACGCCTTAAAAAACTCGGAGGCTAACTTCCCGCCAAATGCTCCATTACCTCGCCCATGAATTATCATGCAACACTTCTTCGTCTGCGATGAAATTTTCCAAATAAAGTCATACTCAATAAGGCCATACAGTCGACGCGATGCTTTTAGTAGGAAGGAGAGTTATTTCAATTACAGGTATAATTTATAATTAAACATTATCCTCATAATTATAGTGATGTTTTTGTCAGCTCATTGCTCGCAAAATGACTAAATATTTAATGTTTCAAGTTTGTACTTCAAATGTTTTGAATTCAAAAGGTTTCATCTTTGATCATTTTAATTTGTTATTTAATATTTTCTACTTCAATTAAAATATTTTTCAGCTATAACAGCTAGAATTCATCAATTTTAATCACCGCGAAAAATGGTTGCAAGCCGGGAAATGACCGAGAAATTTTTTCTTTAGTTTCAACAATCACCCTGAATGAGTGACTAAAAAATAATTTCTAACTCCACAAACATAGGGTTTCCCTCCATTTTTCAAGCCAAGATTTCAATAATAAATATTTTCCGTTATTCTAGCAAGTCAAGTCAATAAAATTCTGAGTATATTTGTTTCAACTTCAAAATTCAATTGTCTATCTTATGTGATTTGCTTAACTTTTAAGCTAAACAATTCCATTTCTGAATTTTTGTAGGACCCCGCAACAAAAGTACAGAAAATCGCTTTCAGTAAAAACATATAATCATAAATTCGTTATTATAGTTGCGAACCAGCACATTAATAATTCAGAAGGAAATTGTCAGAACAATGGACAACTTTTACATGAAAAATTGCCAAACTTCTAATTTTTGAATGCATTTTAATAGAAAAATTCGTCTATTGATGAAATGTTATTTTTCTAAAAAAATTTTTGTTGAATTTGCCACGAAGCCTCATATTTTGTAGATCAGACTCGCTGAAACAAAAGTTTTGTGCCCATAAAATTGATAGATTCACGATTTTGTGTACACAGGATATTTTAAGGGTTGTTTTATCATCCCCTCAATTTTCAAGCAAGGAAATCGACATTTCCAGAAAACCAAAACCGCACAAGATTCTTTGATCAAACTACTGGGGTGCGAAATCACTTCGAAATACGTGCAGGAAGCGTACTCTACCAGGAAAAGTGTTTGAATTTTTTTGAAGAGTTGTTTTAACATCACTTAAATATCAATCAAGGAAATCGACATTTCCAAACAGGCAAAGACTACGAGAGATTTTTCAATCAGACAAAATAGTTTAAGCAAAAAATTTCTCGTGGTTTTCATTTTTAACAACCTTCAGAATTAATTCGAAAACTTTTCCTAGTAGAGACGCTTCCTGTGATTATTTTGAACTGAGTTACTACCCCAGTAGTTTAATCAAAAAATCTCGCGTAGTTTTGGTTCTCTGCAAATGTCAATTCCTTTGCTTGAATATTTGGGGGATGATAAGAAAACCCATAAAATACCCTGTGTTGACGAAATCGAGAATCTGTCAAGTTCATGGGTACAAAACTTTTGTTTCAGTGAGTCTGATCTGCAAAATATGAGGCATCGAGGCAAATCTAAAGAAAAGTTTTTTAAGATGACAGCATTTCAACAATAGACGATTTTTTCTATTGAAATACATTGAAAATTTGGAAGTTTGACAATTGTTTGAGTAAAGGTTGTCCAATGAGCTGCTCATTTATCATCTAAATAATTGATTTGCAGTTTCGAAATTATAAACAAATTTATAATTAGACATTTGGATTAAAAAACATTTCCTGTACGTTTGGTGCGAAGTCGTTCAGGCGAGAACACATAATAATGAAGGACAAAATGAGAAAGAAATAATTCCCCTTAACGTCCTACAACAGCGATAATTCTTGCTTGAATATTTCGTGTCGGAAGCGGGTGCCCCTCGTTAGGGAAGTTTGTCGAGAATGACATCGCGCTTTCCAGTTCTTTTTGACTGTTTTCTAGATGGGTATTGTTTTTAAATTTTCGATTTTCCGACCTTACTATTTCATACATATTGATCTGTTGTATGTATATTCTATTGATTTGCTGTATATATATTATACTTATTTGTGGTACATAAATATAATATGATTTGTTGTATATAACTATATATAGTTGTCTCACTTGTAAATATGATATTAATTGAATTAAAAAGTTCGGTGAATACACTACTTTTACATTTTAGAGTTATACAATAGCGAACAACTACAGAAAAATTCAGGAAGATGCATCACATAGGTTTGGAAAATTGATGAACTCAATACACTGAAATTTCAATATAAGTCCGACTTTGGTTCTTGCCTAAAATGGCCTTGTCCATATATCCATCGGACTCGAATGTCAACAATCAGGGCCGCATGAACCATTTTTATGTGATTTTCGTTCGCAGTAAAACATATTTGTTAAATTTCTCTGAATCTTTACTAATCATGTTTCCCCCAACTTTCAAGTAGGTCTAGCATATCAGTAAGCAGTTCCTTTTTTTTAAGACATAAGCTCCAATCACAGTCTCTGTATAAGGTTAAAGTACCCGTCTTTTAAACTTATTGTAAATTGCTGCTGTTCCTCAGCAATTGAGTATTTTTCTTCTTCTAATCGTGTGAGCAGTAACTGCTTTTTTGTTTTGAACACGTCGATGGCAGTATCGTTGACATTACAGATATTTTCTGATGTTTTTAATATCACCTCTACAACGGGGTTCGACTTATTTTTGGTTTTTTTCCCTTCGCTGTACTGAAATCGCTGTTCTGTTGTGGCATAACATTTCTTGCGACTTCTGTAGGATTCGGATGCCTTCTTCTATCAACTTGGAAAGACAAGCAAGAAGACATCATTTGCCTGCGCTGTTTATTCGACGATTTTTTATCATTAGAGCGCTTCCCATTTTCTAATTGGACAGCTGTAAAGGGGGATGGCGATTCCGCATCACGTTTGCCTTAGACTTTTTTGGAACTGAAGCTTGCTAGCTTAAAGGTTGCATTCGTTGAGTATACCTTTCTGCTGGCGAAAAATGATGCGAATATTCATAGCTTGGTTCAAAATACTTTTCACTGCCAGGCGGAGGTTCCATTCTAAACAAGTCGAATTCCGATTGCAGCTGGAAATTTGGTGAAGATATAGCAGATTCTGTTACAGAAGAATGTGATATTTGTGTCCTTTTCTGACTATCTGTCATTCCAGATGTGTTCGAAAGTGGCATATTTTGGATTCTGAGACGTCAAGAAGAGGCTTCATTAAGCGACGATTTTTGGGCAATTGATATTTCAGAAGAACATGAGGACGTGGTACAAAGATCAATGAAAAATCTATGCATGGTGTTTGTTGTTCTTGTTGTTCCAGGTTGTTCATGTTGCTCGAGGGTATCTTTGTTGAAGATATCTGTGGCATCAGTTCATTTCTATTTGTTATAGTATTTAGCGCTGATAAAAATGGTTTTTCTGTTAATGTCGGAGTGGATGACGCGGCTGCAATTTCTGTAGAAATTTTTTTTCGCCAATATCCTTATCCCTGTTCAAACACTTTATTTACTTCGATATCATGATTTACCAGAGTCTTCTGCTTCTTGGCACTTTCTTCCGAGTTTGCGTTCTGTTGAGATTCGTCTGGAATATCGAGCATGGTGACGTTATCGGGTACCCAATTTTCGATAGCATGGAGAGGTGAAGCTATAAATATTCCAGGAGAACAGGTTCTTCTTGAATAATCTGTGGTGCAGGAGGGATTACCATAATTTTCTCTGCTAAAGCTGCCGGTGCACGAGAAACAATCATGTACGGTTGCGCGAAATTGAGAAAGGGCAAATTAGAAGCTGGCGGACCATCTGCAGAAGAAACAAAAGAGCCGTTAGCAAATTTTTCCCTACATTTACTGACAATAATCAACAATAAAATTTAGTGAAAATGAGATTCGAGAATCGAAATTTTTGAGAAACCGGGATTCTATACATTTACCAGTGTAGCCGCTAAAATTGAAGAAAATATGCCTGGTTTTAGATTGAACAATCAAAAACTAAGAGGCTCAGAAACTAACATTTCCAATTTAAAGCTATTGAAACTGAATAATTTTTAATTTGAGGCCTTGGAAATAACTCCGTTTCAACTAAACAAAGAGGAATCACAGATGCACTTCAATTCTTAAAGTTTTCCACAACCAACAACTATTTGATTTTTAATAATCTAGTTTAATTTTCGAAATGATTAATAAAGTTAGCATTGAATTTAACCGATTTCAAACGTTCAACCATGAAAAAATTTTCATTCAACGATTTTGTTGAATTTCACTTTAAACTGTATATAAACTGTATTTCACAATGAACAATTCGAAATTAAGACTAAGAATCAAAATTTTCAAAAGTGAAGTATTTTAGAATTTCGCATTGTGAACTGAATGCTTTCATGAAGAATTGAATTATTTCCTGCGATATCAAATTTTGTGACATTTGCAGTGATTAAAAAGGTTTTCCTTCTTAAAGCTTTCAAAAATTTACGGCCAAGTAATAAATTCATTGTCGTTTCTCGGTCATTTTTCGGTTGACCAGTTCAATGGTCACCCTATTCATTTAAAAAAAACGGCTAAACAATAACTCTGTGTCTGATGAATCCAAAACGTTACATAAGCTCTACGGGTTACAAACTCTCACTGTGGACTGCCGGATGCTGGACAGATGAGTCCGAAGACCTGATGTTTGTTGGAACGTGTGTCATTCTTCGATCGTTAAAATGAGGCCATCGTGCCTTGGTCACTGTCCTAAGACTGGAATTAAACAGGTGTACGACAACGTTAAAGCATTTATTGCAATATAAGGACGATTAAACAACTGGAGATTCAATACCTACTCCCTAAGACTAATGTGGCCCTCTAAAAAACTCATATCAGCATAATGCAACCAATCAGCATTGTTCGCTTTATGGTATCGCACATAGGTTTCTTGCAAAAGTTTTCAGCGTATTTTTGTATCTGAAAATAATAGAAGCGCGACGTAATACTTGAACGGCCTCTTAACTTATATGAAAAAATTCACTTCTTTTCGGATGCCAGCCGACAATTTTTTTTTCTCCTCAGCTCAAATGAACCGATTAATTCTAGCATTTTCATTCGGCCCAATTCTCTATATTAAGGTTGCTTCTGATAAAAGCAACTTTTTTTTGAAAAAGTATTTCGAAGCAGGTATTTCCAGAACGGTATTTCCAGGGTAAGTCGAAAAATGTGCAGCCTCTATACATTCATTTAACTCCTTCACAAAATATTCAACCCTTTTTCACGAGTAAATATAAATACTACAGTGCTTCCATCCTTTTTTATTGCATAATTTTTGTTTCAGGTATCGTGTGTGATACACACGTAGATTACCTTACAAAGGTTCCTATTAAGAAAAAGATCTTTGCACCGCATTTGGTCGAGTTCTTGCCAATGCGAAGGACTGGGAGGGTCACAGGCAGCTAAGACTTTCAGCTCATAATAAGGAGGATCAGGAGAACGTAATGAATACTGACTAGCTCAAAGTGTAAGATCAAGTTTGTTTTCATTTGTATTCATTTGTATTTAAACATAATGATAATATAAAGTAGTTATATTGTTCACTATATGAAACATGCTTTTTAATAACAATATTCTTTATTTTCATTTACCTGTAGGTAACGCAAGAATAAAGGGTATTTTTTCTTGTTTCCCGCATTGCCAAAAGTTAGATATGGCGTGAAAAATTTGCTGAAGTACTAATCATTTGTCAAATAGATTTTGTGAACATATGAAAAGTTTCTATTCGGGGAAAAAAATGTTCTTTTAAATTTCAAATGCTTGATGTTGTTTCAAAATGAGTTTGGCATCCGAGGTAACTCTAGGACACGTATCGCTTGTTACCAATTATTATTATTATTATAACAATTTTTTCTCAAATTATTAGAACGATTCAAAGCAATCATAACTTATGGAAAATAATTTTTTCGATAGAAACTTTTCATATGTTCTCAAAATATAATCAAGAAGTTTTAATGTTTAGAAAAAATTTTCGCCCCGTATCGGATTTATGTTGTCAATGGGAAAAACAAAAACGTCATTTTTTTGCAAAAAAGGGCCTTTTTGCATAACCAAACTGGTACGGTCCGTAACAATTTGCTTCATGTGGGCCCTAATAAAAATAGGGAAACACCATCAGGCCCTCAACAACACCCCATCACGATTTATACACGGGAATATATTTCTTTTCTTATAGTATATGAAGTGACGCTACGAGCATACAAACTTTCACGTTGACTACTGTTTTTTAGTAAAAAATTCGTCATAACTTGTTAAAATTCAAAATGCTTCACCTATCATCATTTATCTTTAGAAATCAAAATACAGACACGAAACTCCCAAAAACACAGATGTGATATTTAGACTTATTTGTCAAAGAATTACATCGATATTGATTGAAATGACAAAAAGAGTGCCGTAGGAAGCTCATCACATCGTAGTCACACGTTTCCAGGAGAAAACTTGAGGAGATACTCTCAAAACTGTTAAACAATCCAGTATATATTTGCAAAGATATTGTTCATGGAAGCGCCTAAATATAGAGATTTATCTCATATGATATACAGTTAATCATAGAAGGCTTTTCAGTATGTCAGCTGATTCATTTGATCAAAATAATACTTAGAGGAATGAATGAGATATTTAAAAAATTTAAAGATACAAATTTTTATTCTAGATGGTTATGAATGATATGAAATAATTTCGGATTTGAAAACTTGATGTTTTCTTGTATCAAGATATTCATGATCAATCTATATCTTGTTTCATTTTGCAGAAAGAATGTACTTCAGTTAAATCTATAAATCTTATTTCATTGAAATAGCTAGTACAATTTTTATAATATGATGTTGGTGTATTGAGAAAGAAATATTCCTGAAACAGGAGCAAAATGATTAACATATAATTTTTATAGTTTTATAATTGAAACAAATTATTAATTTGAATAAAAATATTTAAGCAGTATGAAAATGATTGACAAAGTTTTGTACAGCTTACCTGGTATTGGTATATTCTTCTTTTGAAGTTCCGATCCGATTAAAGCCCATAATTGATTTTTCCGATTTGCATTCAACTGGTTCAACTTCTTGCCCGCTCCACACTTTTTCAGCTTCTAATGAATCAACTCATTAGCCCGAAGAACTTTAATTAATTCTTTGTCATACCGAATATTTTCGGCCGACATTCTTGGTTTCGAAGTATGTCGTTTCATTGGAGGCAGTAATGTATGCAGCGCGGGAAATTTCGAATGTGATATAGGTCTCTTATGTTGTTTAGAGTAAACCTGAAAAGAATCTATAAGCTTAGTGTGACCACAGAACTTAGTTTTATAAAATTCGCTGACTTTTTCGACCAAGTTTGTATTTTCCCTGACCAATGATATTTATGAAGACCACCATTCGAGTATACAGGGTGTTTCAGTACTTGAAATACATCTTTATATTTTTGCATTCCAAAAGAATGACGTCGAAAATAATTAAAAACATTCTGTGAGGTAATAATTACCGAGTAATTAACAATTGAAGATTAGCCAATCAAAAACCCGCGCTAGATGGTAGACAGTCCATGTGTCAACAACGAGAGTGTATGCGTGAAGAAGTTCAGTTCCTAGAACTTTCCCTCCATTCGTTTTTCAGGCGGTTCTGACTCTGGTGCAACTTCGCACTTAGCTAAGTTACAAAAATTTAAAAAATATCTTTTCCCCAAATAATGAAATTAGTTAATATTGCTCGACGTGTTGAATTATTTGAAATCTCTATAATTCTCTTGAATTATGTAGAGGTCCCTCCAACACATCGGCATTAATTTAAAGTTTTCTTATTACTTTTAAAATCAATAAAATACACCTTGGCTTATTTTGAATTTCAAATGTTAGTCAGAACACGTCGAAAAGTGAATTGCCAGTAATCGATGATGTATAGTGCACACGTTATTCAAATTCTGTAGAATTCCCTTGAGCACCTTTGAATTCATTTAAATATTTTTGAATAGTCTTGAAGTCATTAGAATATGTTTTTAATTATTTCGAGTTCATTCATCTTTCAAGTTATTAATTTTCCGATTTCTTCTAAACTCTTTTAATTCTTCTGAAACATTTGAAATCTTATCAACTTAAATTTCTCAGTTTAGGTGTACTAAGTAAGGAAACTAATGAAAAATGTTGACAAAAGCTCGTAAACGAATGCGATCTGATATAGACCGAATTAAATGATTAATCATTCCAGTGCACGCGTGTGACAAAAAGTACCAAATTACTTTTTGCGAGGTGAATTTTTAACTGCAAACATACACCAGATTAGATACCTGTGGTGACGTCCTTACTAAAATGATTCAATTAACTTTTAATCAGGTTTCATTGATTAATCAACATCATAAAGATCAAAAATGAAGCTTGAAAAAGTCATAACTACATAGTTGACTAATTTTTTTATTTAAGCAATCAATCTTCTTACCAGTACACAGTAAACACTGAGGGTAAATCTTGTTGCAAGTAACTTTGTATTTTTACTTACTCGTATGGGTAAAATACAAATATTACCATTGGTAGGAAGGAAACTTTCTTTTGTTCTCATAAATATTCATAAATATCGTCACGATTGTCTTGAAAATTGAAAGCCACTAGCTTTGATTGCTGAAGTGAAGTTAGCTGATGGTTAGTGAAACAGACGAAATGGATAAGTGTGGCTTCATGAAGACGGTTATGCCGAATTTTAAGAGCTGTCAAAAGTTACTTATACGCGTGGGTAAGAGTAGAAAAATACCGAAGTGTCAGGGCAATGATTACCCGAATAGGGTGAATTTTGTTGCAGGTAATCCTTACTCCAAAATCAGGGTAAAGATTACTCTTGGTTTTTTCTATGTACACGCATGTACGAAAAATTGACAAGTAAATTTTCTCAGGGTGTTTTTTTAAGTGAAAATACAACCCTGACTAAATACCTTTGACAACGCCCTTACTGAGATAATTTGATTAATTTGTGATTAGGTTTCATTGATTGATCAATATCAACATCATAAAAGCCTTCGAAAAACTCACCAGATCTCGGTACTCTGCCAAGTTGAAAGCTACACACATACAGAATTACCTAATAATTTTCCGTTCATGCGTGCACACAGACAGAACGCCGTGGTCGGATGAGTTTGACGACGGCTTTCATGATAAGAATTGAAAAATGCAACCTCATTATAAGTTAATTAAATCATCTTAGTAAGGGCGTTATCGAAGGTATATCGTCTGGGTTAAGTTTGCAGAAAAAAGGCACGATGACAGAAATGACTCGGTAATTTTTCGCATATGCGTGCACTAGTGAGGTAGAATGGAGAGCCTAATTAGAATGACTAATCCACCAATCAGGACTTCTTCAAACCTTATTCGTAAACGCGTATACGGAAAATTACTAGGTAATTTTGTGTGTGTGGGTAGTTTTCAACTAGACAGAGCACCGTGATCGAGTGAGCTTGACGAAGGCTTTTATGATGTTGATGTTGAATACATAATGAAACTTAATTACAAGGAAATTGTATCATCTTAGAGATGGCGTCATCAGAGGGATTTCATCTGGCGTATGTTTGCAGTTAAAAATACACTGAGTTCTGTCGACATTCTTTATAACCCTTGTAAAAATATTTCGTCTTGGATTTCGTCTTGATTATGGGCAATTAAGACATATTCAAGGGAAGTCTGGCTTATGAGACGGAGCCAGACTTTATCTCTTGAACCAGGGAAAAGGTGTCCATTGCCTACCTGCTCTGACGAAAAGGGTATTCCTTATACCGTCATGAAAGCCAATCCTTATATATGTTCAAACATTTGGCCAAGACATAACACAAATCTTCATGTCTTGAGACAAGTTCCGTTCGTCTTGCTGAATGCACCCCACTGAGAGCTATCACCATAAACCCAAGGCAAAAATTTGATGTCTAGCAAGTCTGGCTTATGAGACGAAACCAGACTTCAATGTCTTGGAGACAAAATGGAACGTTTCGGAGACAAAACCAAGACAAAATATTTTTACACAGGAAGGTTCCATAATTAGTTAGCTTGTAGTATAATTTGAAAGAATTAAAAAAATTCAGAAGAATTCTAAAAATTAAAAATTTGAAAGACAAATGAACTCCAAATAATTCAAAGCTTATTCAAATGACTTTAAAAGTTTCATAAAGTCTTAAAATGAATTCAAAAGTGTTTAAGAGAGTTCTACAGAATTATACGTGAATCAAAAAATGTATACTCTGTATATCATCATTCACTGGTAGTTAACTCGTCAAAGTATCTTTAATAATTCCAGAGAATTCCACAAAATTCCAGAGAATTTTACAGAATTCCAGAGAATTCTACAGAACTTCAGAGAATACTACAGAATTCGAATGCCTCAAACCGTCGATCAATTTTGACTAATTTGGTTGCTTGGAGAGAAGATATGTTTCAATTTTTGTACATCGTCAAAGTGTGAAGTTGCACCGGATAGTCACAACCTTCTGAAAAAACGAACAGAGGGAAAATTATTATACGAACTGAGGGCACTGTCCCATAGGTACATATTAGCGGAAAACGTATTAGAATACAACCAATAGAATGCTGTTTCTTCTGTACAGTATTTAATAAACGGCATTCTATTGGTTGTATTCTAATCCGTACTCCGCAAATCTGTACCTATGGAACTGCGCCCTGAACTTGTATGTACACACATTCTCGTCGGTTGCATATGAGCTGTCTGCCATCTAACGCGTGCTTCTGATTGATCTATCGCCATTTTTTGTTTCGAATTCCAAAATATTAAAATGTATTTCGAATACTGGGACACCCTGTACATAAAATCTTTTATAAATAGAATAAATCGAATTTAAATAAAACTTTAAAATTTCCTTGCTCAATATTCTTGACAGTTACATAAAGTGCCTCTTATAAGAACACCCTGACTTTTGCCAGTTTTTTCTCCAAATCTCTCACTTTTCCTTGCTTTTCTCTGACCAGCGGCCACCCTGTTATAAAGAAATTTATTTTTGAGGTTGTATTCTTGAGATGTTTTGACGCCCCAAATAAAGAACTGATTGAACGATAAATTCTTACAGTATGTGATAATTGGCATGAAACGCAGTCAAAAATAGCCGCAAACGTCGAACGAAATTCAAAGGAGACCGTCGCGTTGCGTGACGTCGATGACGTCTTCGTTCGCGTAACGTCGTTACGTCACACGTTCACGTTAAAGGTGTTCGCACATGAAGTGCCGCCGCCGTGCGCTGGAAACGGCTCACATACGAGCCGTCCGAGCGCGAAGACAGCGTCAGCCAATGACGTGCAACCAGTCGTGCTGTTGCAGTCGAGCGGCTCACGTACCGCTTATGTTCCGCTAACGTGCCGGTTCCTTGCTCGGTTTCCCGCTCGACTGCAGTTGCACGGCTGGTTGCACGTGATTGGCTGGCGCTATGTGTGTGCGCACGGACGGCTCGTGTGTGAGCTGTTTCCAGCGCACGGCAGCGGTATTTTATGTGCGAACACCCTAACGTTTGACGCTTCACCGTGAACACCGTGAAGAAAACCACGCATTATCAGTGTTTTTTTTTCTTGCAATTTGTGTCAGGGAAAGCCAGGTTAAAAAGAAAATGAAATATAATGAATTGGATGATACTTCCTTGAGTTTAGAAATGGAGAGTGACGATGAGATCGAGGATATCAGTCGTGCAAAGCTTGTCTATTGGTTCGTGGGGTTCTATATCATGGACTATTAATCCGGCACTAATTGCTTCTTTAAAATTATTTAATGTATTCCAAACAATTTTTCCATGTAAGTTCCTCCTCTATTTACTTGACTTACCCATTATCTCAATTGTCATGTACTTTCTACTTTTCTAAGCTCACATCTTACTGTATTTATTGACAAGTTGTTCTTCCGTTTAGCACTTCTCTAATATTCCACAGCTTTCCGCTTGTAGTCAGAACTGAATTTTTCTCCATCTTTAGAGCAAATGTTAGGAGATACATCAGACTTAAGGGTTCATACGCCGTGCTTATCTTCTACAGCAGAAGGTTCGAAATTCTCGAACTACTCATGAAAATCCAAACTCATTTCTTGATGTACTGCAACACCATTATAGTTATTTATACTCGACAACAAAATACTTTTAAAATTATTTTTTGACTCTATTTCCTCATTATTTACAGCACTTTCGGGAAAATTTAAAGCTTTGAAGTAGAGAGCAAAAGCCGTACAACATTTATCTGGTTAACTTTCATAATTAATTAGAACCAAACGCGAAAATACAGTAAGTGCATATGTGTATGTACTTTGCCAGCTGTCAGATTAGGAAAATTGCAGTAAACAGATGTCTCGCTTTTCATTATCTACTCACTTCACACCCGCTATTACCTCTTTGAAAAAAATAGAATCCGTGGAAAATAAAACACGTATGCAGTGTTCATATACATATGTATAAGTAAATTTTTGCAGAAAATCTGCTTCTGTTATTGTACCTTATCTCACCAGCGTTGCCAGCGGTCTTAAGGTTAATTCATTTACATTTATATTGACAATGATAAGAGTGACTGTAGTGTACTATTACACAAAGTAAAAGAATTATGTAATTTTTATATAACGCACAAATTTGTCTACAAATATTTCCATTCTCCCTAAAACTTGACATGACGGAGCAATCCTGACGTCAGATTCGTGTTTATTGCATCAAAATACATAAGAGTGATATAATTGGATGTCCTATCTTTGCATACATCTTTTACTTCCGCTGCATCCATACATCGTTTCACACATGCTCTTGTATTTCTACGACTCCTTATATCCCTTCACTTCAGTCTTATTGATATATTTCATCCATTCTTTCCTTGGTCTATCACTGGGTACGCTAGCCCTACCTTTCCCTTAAAGCACTTGATTCGTGAAACGTTCTTTACTCATTCTCTCAACGTGACCATACCATCTCAGCAAATTTCTTACCCTCTTGTCAAACAATGTTTCTTCTACACCACATTCTTTAAGAACTCACTCATTACTGACTCTGTCCATTAGCGGTTTATCGCACATATTCCGCAGGAACTGCATTCCAACCGCGTTCACCTTACTCCTATCCTTTCCTTGATTCCTGCAAATTAAATATGTGCAGCCAAACTTTCGAAACTCTCTACTCTGTAATAAATATTAAAACTTTATTAAAAGTTTAAAAGAATATGGATCTTTTAAGAGAAGCATCAATGAATTTCCGACTCACTGAAATAGTACTGACCTAAAAAATTTAATTTTTTTACTACTATTGGAGCTTTCAAAATTGAAATATGTATCTGAAATTCAAAAACTTCATTAATTGTGTCTTTTGTTATCGAATGTTTACGTAATTTTGATATAACAGACTCATTTTTTCTATAAATTCAGGTGATGCTTATCAAAAGACGCAATGAGACAATTTTACCGAAAGGTTTTTCCATATATTTTGTACGGGATCATTTACATTAGTACTAAATATGAGAAAACTCGTAACCTCCAACTTGATTCTGTTAAATTTTTACTAACGCTAGAGCAAGCAAGCACTGCGTTTCTATGACATAGATAATGGTCAAACATTGAACTGCTAATATCAATCATTGTTCCATCTCCTCCTCAATGTAATTCAGAGCCTATCCTTTTTGATTTTCTCTTCTCTATCTCAGAATATTCCGTGCTTATTATTTACGTGAACCTTCTTCCACATATTTTTCAGCATAATTACAATTTACCAAGATAACCAATACAACAATACAAGTAGGAAAATCAATTTTCGATGTAACACTTACGTGATTATACTTAGATGTGATTCGTAGGTGTGAATCATTATGTGTCTATAACACTCTTACGATATTATTACCTGTATTTGAAAATATATATATGTCGATACGTCAATCCTGTCAAAAGTAACGGTGGAGCATACTCTCTAAACTTGGATTGCAGTGAAATTTTCGCCTTTGAAGTGAGTCATGCATTTTCAAGCAGTCAATGTTAATGTTGGGGAGAGCCGGGCTCGTCCACCTAAGCTTCCTTTATTAATAATGTAGCTAGTACCGATAGAAAAAGTAATATAAAACATCGATTTTAATGTTATTGCTTCTACTAACAACTCCAAAGCAGTTATCTGGAGAATAATTATATTAGAAAGCAAAAAAAGTAATTTGCGTGAGTACCAAAAAAGGTTTTTTAAGAAGAAT
>JAUMHM010086285.1:0-11051 GCA_032362435.1 Melikaiella ostensackeni
CTTCAAGAACAATAACTTGAGAATGGCTTGATGGAATGTCATCAAACTTTGACAGTATTCTAGTTAAGGTTGGTACTATATGACAGCATACAGATTTTTTGTTTGTGGCGTCATCTCTGTGTCAGGCCGAAGACTTTTCAGCCCATGTAGTATAAACAGGTATAACTATCCAGAGGTTAAGAAAACTAAGAATGTGTCAATCATGTGAAAAGTACCGCATTGCAGTTCATGGTCCGACAAATAATATTGGTACATGCGTACTTTAAAATATTGTTATTTTGTACATCCGATAGTAAATTTGCACTTGCGCGCTTTAAAGATAATGAACTTGGCCATCAGCAGACTTTGGAGGATATTTTACAGGGCTCACTGTCACTGCCTCAATCGGAAATTTCAGAAATTTCGGAATTTTCGCATACTCGTACAATCGCTGGCCCTACACTCGCAGAACTCTGGCCTGGTGCATGATGGCCAACCCGTATCTTACGCAGTTATGCCAAACGACGGTTCAATCCTGACACTCTACGGGCACAGTACAAAACGTTAACAATTGCCAACCATTATTTCCCAACGTTGAGCCAAGCGTCGGCTGAATACTGGCGCGATACCGGCAATGTTCATAATGCAAGCAATGGCCCAATAGCTCATTGTTGGCAAAACGCAGGCCAAGTTACAGATACAAGCAATGGCGAATATTTATCTTTCGCAGTAATGCCAACCGTTTGCTCAATACTGGCAAAATATGGACTTGATACAAAGTGATAACCATGGCCCAACCGCATCACCCTGATTTATGCCAAGTGTCTGCTAGAGATAGCATTTTCAACAATATGATTTTTTATCTTTAAAAAAAAATGCCTGAATAAGCTTAACATTGGTCAGCATTATTGCATCTGCACTCATGGAACATAGATAATTCTATTAATGCCTGAGTTAATTATCATAAACAAATTCTTGAATGTCGTGCTTAACTGCTAAACACATTTTTTTTTTGGTTTCTTCGTGGAATTTTTTTTCCCCCATGAAATCTTGTTGGAAACAAACTGATATTGATATTTACTTAGGATGTTAGGCTTATGAAATTCACGATCATTATAAGCAAATAATTCAACAAACACGCAGCTGCGATAGTTTCGTATATGTGTATATGTGAGTGATTTACTCATTCTGGCTGTACAAGAACAACTTATATACAAAACTGTTACAATTGCGAATTTGTGAAATGATTTGTTTATAACTATTGTAAATTTCATTATCAGCATAACATCTCGATTGAATATCATTATAAGTTTGTTTCCAAAAAGATTTCTTGGAAAACATAACTTTTTTCCACTAATAACAGTTATATTGGAGCATTTATTCATACTGTTTGTTATTATAGATGAATTTATTTTACTTCATTTCGAACTTCGAACATTTACACAGAGAAACTAAACTTTTTATATAGGAAACTGTTATAGTTGAAACTTGTCTAGTAATTTGTTCACAACAATTGTTAATTTAATTAGCAGCAGAATATATCAATAGAATATCAATATTAGCTTATTACTCTTACTTTCGAGAAGTTTTAATGGAAAAAATAACTTAATTGCAGGAAAACCTGTTTATTTGGGACATTTATTTGATTATTTGGCTGATTGACACTTGGAAATTTTGATGTTATGGATTGCAAACCAGCCCCAAATCTGGGTCAGACCAGACTGTCAAGACAATGAGAAAAAAAATTGAGTTTTTATAGTGTTAATTCAATATTTTATATAATTTCAGATTTCCTGACAGGTTTTCGAAAATGGTGAAGAAAATTGTCTGATTGACACTTAGGAATATTTATGTTATGGATAGCGGACCAGCCCCAGATCTGGGCCAGACTAGACTGTCAAGACGATAAGAACAAAAGCTTGATGCTAATTTCTTATTTTATATAATTTTAGACACCCTGACAATTTTTCAAAGATGGTAAAAAAAATTTTGCTGATTGACACTTCAAAATTTTTGTGTTATGGATTGCGGACCAGCTCCAGATCTAGACCAATCTATACTGCCAAGAAAATTAGAAGAAAAATTGATTTTTAATAGTGTTGAATTCTTGTTTTATATAATTCAGACATCCTGAGAGTTTTTCGAAAATGGTACAAAGATTGGCTGATTGACACTTAAAAATTTTCATGTTATGGATTGCGGACAAGACCTTGATCTGGGCCAGACTAGACTATCAAGACAGTGAGAAAAAAAATGATTTTCAATAGTGTTAATTTCTCCTTTTACATAATTTCAGACACCATAACAGTTTTTTGAAAATGATAGAAAAGATTTGGCTGATTGACACTTAGAAATTTATATGTTATGGATTGCGGACCAGTCCCAAATCTGGGCCAGACTAGACTGTCAAAACAATAAGAAAAAAAATTGATTTTTGATAGTGTTAATTTCTCATTTTAAACAATTTTAGACCCACTGACAATTTTTCGAAAATGGTAAAAAAAATTTGGCTGATTGACACTCAGGAATTTTTATGTTATGGATTGCGGACGAGCCCCAGATCTGAGCCAGAGTAGACTGTCAAGACGATAAGAAAAAAAAATTGATTTTGGATAGTGTTGATTTCTCATTTTATATAATTTTAGACCCCCTGACAATTTTTCGAAAATGGTAGAAAAAATTGGCTGATTGACACTTAGAAATTTGTATGTTATGGATTGTGGACCAGCTCCAGCCCTGGGCCCTACTAGACTGTCAAGACAATGAGAAGAAAGAATTGAGTTTTAAGAGTGCTGATCTCTTATTTTATATGATTTTAGACATCCTGACAGTTTTTCGAAAATGGTGAAAAAAATTTGCTGATTGATCCTCAGAAATTTTCGTGCTCCGGATTGTGGACCAGTCCCTTATCTGGGCCAGACTAGACTGTCAAGACAGTAAGAAAAAAAATGATTTTCAATAGTCTTAATTTCTCCTGTTAAATAATTTCAGACACCCTGACAGTTTTTCGAAAATGGTAGAAAAGATTTGGCTGATTGACACTTAGAAATTCATGTGTTATGAATTGCGGACCAGTCCCAGATCTGGGCCAGACTAGACTGTCAAGACAATAAAAAAAAAATTGATTTTTGACAGTATTAATTTCTCATTTCTTATAATCTTAGACCCCCCGACAATTTTTCGATAATGGTAAAAAAAATTTGTCTGATTGAGACATAGGAATTTTTATGTTATGGATTGCGGACGAGCCCCAGATCGGGGCCAGACTAGACTGTCAAGACGATAAGAAAAAAAAGTTTATTTTTGATATTGTTCATTTCTCATTTAATATAATTTCAGACCCCCTGACAATTTTTCGAAAATGGTAGGAAAAATTGGCTAATTGACACTTAGGAATTTTCATGTTATGGATTGAGGACTAGCCCCAGACCTGGGCCAGACTAGACTGTCAAGGTAGTAAGAAAAAAAAATTGATTTTTAATAGTGTTAATTTCTCATTTTACATAATTTTAGACACTGTGATAGTTTTTCGAGAATGGTGGAGAAAATTTGGCTGATTGACACTTGGAAATTCATATGTTATGGATTGCGGACCAGCCCCAGATCTGGGCCAGACTAGACTGTCGTGACTAGACGGTCTAGATGACGCCAGATCTGGGCCAAATCTGACATCAGACTGTTAGAAGATTTTTACACTAGGGGCACCATATTCGACAATTTATTTATTATAATTTTTCATAATAGTTAATGTAAATATTAATCGAATTTTTTATGTTCTATGAAAGCCGATGCAATAATCCTGTTCAATAGTGAGTTCATTTCGGCTTCTTTTTTGAAGATAAAAAAAATCAAATTTTTGAAAATGTTAGCTAAGTTATAACGATTTAGATGGTTCTTCTAGAAAAGGCTCAATTTTCTCAAAACCCTGACGTGATAGACGAATTTTGGTCTTGGATTCGGATTCAGAGACCAAAAATCTACGGAAGTTAGTTAACCTTATCCATGTGGCGCGACGGCCCCATTCATCTTACCTATTTAATGTCGTCCAGTATCCACAGGGACACTGGTCCCAGTGAATATTGGACCAGTGGGATAGAAGTCCAGAAAAACTGGCCAAGGGTCGAAAAATAATCCGATTTGTATAAAAATCATTACTCTTGAGGTTTCTTAAAGTTGATCACTTCATCCAAATTGAACGAATATTCTTGGAATGATTTGAAGTCGGCAGTGGAACTCACTCTGAAGCCGAAACTTCCATGGAGTGTCGGAGTCTTGTGTTCACGAACCTGGCACACGCGACCGCAACGCAGTATGCGTATGAAAAAGTATGTATCTGCTGAAAGTTAATGCCTTGCTGCAGGGAAATAGGCAGTATCTCGCTGTTTAAGCTGCTAACCAATCGGAGAATGTTATTGTTGGCCTTTGAGAAGGTTTCTCGTCCGCAAACTCAATGATGGTATCAGTGTGACACACACACACACACACACACACACACACACACACACACACACACAAAATTGCTCAGAACATTGTATTATACATTTTTTACGAGACTTTTATCTGCCCAAGGTCCACTTTTGCTTGAATTTATAGAGGAAAAATTTTACAACTATGTATCTTAATTTTTAGCAAAATACTATATACCCATCAGCTGACCGCCAATAGCACATTGTATAACTAAACATGAATTTAAATAAAAAACAATGTTCTTAAGAGATAAAATGTCACTTTCCTTTGATGTACCTACAATTTTTTAATAAAAACTTTTTTACGATCTGTTTAGGGATCAAAACGAAATTTTCTTTAGACATGCGTCAAGTCATTTTGATGCGTTTTGTAATTCAAATTTAAAATATCACTACTTCTTTACAATAGCTGCGGCGGTTCCTGAAATAATTTCAAAAACCTGAAATTGAATGGAAGAAATTCACAAAAAATTGAGTATGCACTATTTTAGTTAATATTTAGTTTTTGAATATGAACTAAAAATAAACTAGGCTGAGTTGGTTCATTTTTTTGTGGCAAACAATAATCTGAGAATAAATATGAATTCTGATAATCGATTCGTGAAATATCATGAAAAATCTACACCCCTATCTCCGAATGTGTAAGCGTTCAGTAACGCATCAGCCTATGTGCTTCAAAGCACTCAAACTTATTTATCCTAGGACTTTTTGGGTTGCTGGTTACGAATCTGAAGTCGGGTTTTCAAAATTCCAAAAGGCTTAGCCAATATTGCAGACCATGCGTAAAAAGGGTTTTTATTTTCGTGATATTGGCTCAGTCATTTGGAATTTTATAAATCTGACTTCAGATTCGTTATCAGCGACTCAAAAAACCCCAGAGTTCATAATTTTAAGTTGGCGCACTGAGTTTCTTAATTATTGAATTTTTTCATACATGGTCGGCCACATTGGATCAGCCATTTTGAACTTTAAACATCTGACTTCATACTCAACATCAGCGACCCAAAACATCCTAGGATAAGTAACTTTTGAGTGCTTTGAAGCATATAGGCTGATGCTTACATTCAGAGAGAGGAAAGCAGATTTTTCATGATATCTCGAGAACGGATTATCTAAATTCAATTTTTTTCAGATTCCTGTCCGACGTGATAAAATGAACAATTACGGTCGAGCTTATTTAAAAAAACCTAATGTTAACTAAAATAGAGCATATTCAATTTTTCGAGAATTTTTCCCATTTTTTTCTTAGTTTTTTGACATTATTTAAGGGACCGATGTAGTATTTGTGGAAACGAGAATACATTTCAAATCTTTATTAAAACACATCGAATTGATCTGACGCATGTCTAAAAAAATAAATTGGACCCCTAAAAAATTGTGAAAGATTTTTTTAAATAAAAACTGAGTTTCAAATATTTATTAAACTACACCTGATGGCAATGAATAGAGGGCAGATTAGTGTTCAGCATCAAAAAATACTTCAGAAATGATATGTCGCATTCAATTGGAACATAGGTCATTTTTATTGACCAGTGATGTTTTTGAATTCTGAAAATTTTGTACAAGAAAGAACAGTATTGCTGTTAGAGTAGACGTTATTTGCTATTTGCTTTATTTAATTTTAATAATCATCTCAAATGATATTATATCAAAAGATTGAACATTATGATAAAAAAATTCCCGACAATTTCACTTTGTGAAATATACTTACCATAAGTAGTGGCGTAACTACTGTAAAGCTAAACCCCGCATTGCCGCGGAGGGGGGGCTCCTCCTGCGAGGGGCCTCCTGGACTTACTAGCAAAATTACTATACTATTTAAGCTTTTATTATTAAATTTATAGAGAAAATTATTGTATTGCTAAGCAATTTATAAATCGGCCTTCCTTTTTAATTTCAATCGGACCTCCTTAACGACTTTGCGGACGGGTCTTCTACGTTTTGACTTCCACCACTGTACTTATTACTTTAGTTTGGAAGAAAACTATCTGAAATTGTGATGTTAACGGTCTAACTCGGTACTTAGTGCGATTTAAAAAAAATAATCTTAAAATCACACACAATCAAATGCGCTCATCATCTGACTTTATGTCTTTATTGTTTTAAATAGTTGAGTTGACACACTCCTTCATTAATCGGTCATTCGGAAAAAGAATGTCGTACAATCCCACATGGTAAAATCTGTTTTTCAACTCGGAATACATGTTTGCCATTTCATTGAAAGCTGACAATCTCGCTCAGCAATTTTGCAACGCGAAAAAGAAGATCTTACTTTCAAAATTCAAATTCACAATGTTTTGTTCTCTATGAAAATTTACTACTTCGAATAGTTATTAAAGCTGCCTGTTCTAGTAATTTCTCTTTTAACAATTTGCAGTAGTAATGTTGATTTTATCTATTGCATACTTTCAAATCACTATGTCATACAGTATCAACAACTATTCAAGTTGCTTCTTGTATAATGCGAACAAGTGAACTTGAAACTAAGCATGCGAATTAGTGAATTTGACTATCGACTTTTTCCGTGTTATCAGAAAAGACTTAAGCAATTTGTAGATCTTTTTGAAATGAATTATTTTGCTTTGCAACATTTTTTATTTCACACATGCATGAAGTTTCTTTTTTTCTATGCCTGCAGGGCGAGAAGAAAGTTGCCGTTGACAACTCACGAATGTCAAAGCAATCTTCGCGCATGCACACATCGCAACTTATGATATTTTCTTCCGAAGACCGAGTTGAAAAAACTTTATCGGACGGGATAAAGGGTTCATTAGTAGAGTACTGTCGTTTATACAGATTGACGCGCACGCGCGAAGATTGCTTTGACGTCCATGGATTGCAGGCGTTAACTTTCTTCACGCTCTATAAACATAGAAGTGACATTTTCATGCACACGAGTATATGAAGCAAATTATCGTGTCCAACGCGGAAGGAATTGGACTTGATTAAGTCACTTCCCTCTTCACACAATATACTGTTTCGTATCTCATATCGTTAGGCTCAGAATGTGAATTTTCTATTTTTTATCAGCATTCTTGATTGGTAAGACAACGAGCGTGAGGCATAGTGAGCCGAGAGGAGGCGAGATTAGTGGGTAGTGACGCAAAGTGTCAAATATTCACTTCCGCGTTTCAGAGACGAGCGTCTGTCTTACAATATCAATTTGCATACTTGTATATCCTCATCAATTAATCACCAACTTTTTATACCTGCGATCTAAATCGATATAAATATGGATTCATTTCGCACTTCGACTACCTAGGTGACAAAGTCGGACTTAAGCAGGACCTTACAAATAACAAAGTACCACGCCAGTTGTAAACAAGGAGCCATGCCAGTACTAAGCGTTGGTACCGCGCCAAGCGTTGGCGCGGTACTGCTTTGATACAGGCGCGGTACAGCACCAGTACTGAGTCCAAGTGCTGGCTAGCAACAGACTTGGGAGTTCTACCTTGGCGCGGAAGTACTCGTACAGCACTAGTACTCATTCCAAGTGCTGGCGAACAGTCGACCTGGGAGTTCTGCAGAGGGTGGGCGTAGTACTGGTTTAGTATTATCCCTATACAGAGTAAAATTTCAAAATATTGAAAATTTTTGTTTTCTGAAATTTAATAATTTGACAATGTCATGCAAGGCGGAGAACACCCACCTTTGTTTAAGCTTTGAAAATTTTTGTTATTCCTCCCGTATGTCGAGGCCGTTGTCGAGGTATTTCAAATTTTCGAAAATATTATTGTAGGAAATTTTTGAACAATTGTTGACTTTATCAGAAAGAAGACTGAGAGTACAACCCTCAATTTGGAAGACTCTAAAATTTTGTTATTTTTTACTTATATCTAGCCGTTTTCTAGATATTTCAAATTTTTAACAATTAGAATTTTCAGAATTTTTTGAAAATTTTCATTCTGCATAAATTTGAGATTTCGAAATATTCGTGTTCAAAAATCTTCAAACATGTTGTTAATTTTGAGATACTGTCAATGTTTATCGAGAGGTGTTGATATTTTTCAAAACGGAATTCTTGAAACTCTTAAAAAAGTATTTATGGTAGCTGACTTATACAAAAGTATAGTTTGCAAAATTACAATAATCAAGTGTTCACGTTCAGAAAAATGCATTTCAGTTTTTCATAAGATGTTTCAACTTGCTTGATAGCGTAATGGTTAAGAGTCTCGACAAGCGAGCGTTAGTTGTAGGTTCATGCGTAGATTCGAATTCCCCCAGCGTGCCTCTAAAATTTTGTTTGTTATATAGGCGTTAAAAATTACACTTATTGATTAATTATAAATATAAAAATAATATATCTGCAAACGAAGCGTGTGTTTTATAATGAAAATAATCACTGTAGTAAATGTCACTTACTAAGTTTCCGTTGAACAGCAGATCAGTATAATCGCTCCAATACCAACTGCCAACTCAGACGAGTTACCTTAGGTAGTAATACCCGTACCGCGCTAGTACATACTTTCGGTACAGACATAGTACCATCTGCAGTGCCGTCCTACTATCGATCGCCAACTCCCAGCCGAGTTACCTTTGGTATTAATGCCAACCGCGCCTTTGTCTCCCAGTATTATGCCTGTACCGCGCCAGTACCAGAAATCCTTGTGTGGTACTGGCACGGTGCCGAGCCAAAAGTTAATTTCCACTTGCCCTAGCGGGCCGGCCGAACGCAATGGTTACAGCGCAACCATAAAAAAACCACATAGTAACCTTTCCGTTTGTTGCAAAAAAAACTTAATAAAATCAACAAAGTGAACATTTGAATTGTTGCAATTATGATCCTACGTTAAAATGGCCGTGAGAAGGTAACGGAGTAACAGTACTAGTTTTTCTTTTGAGCATCAAAAATTTAAAAAATATATTACCTGTCATTAACGTTTGCTGAAGGCGACTTCAAGCGCATCTCTAATCGCTCAGTAACAATCATATTGAAAGTGAACTTTGTAAAACTTAATCGTCCATAATCTAGTGTTGATTACGTGTTAATTTTTAAGGATGAAGTTAAGTATGTTAAACAATTGTTTAAAAGAAAGAGTTAAAATTTAAAACGAATTGTTCGTCGATAACTTGAATAATTTTGACTGGATGATAGCGCCACACAGTGGAGCATTACTGAACGAGTGCACGGGAAGCCGGCATTGTCATGTCTTAATGAGCGAAAATGACAGACAAGAGACAAGACAAAATTTTTAACTACTATATTGGGAAAGTCGATTGAAAATTTTCAAACTTTTTCATTTTTTGAATTTTTTGAATCTGGGGAAAATTTTTTAAAAATCTTATTTGCCTGAAGTTTATGGAAGTGAATAATCTTAGACGGAAAAAAGTAAAAAAAACATTTTTTTTGTGAATATAATATTTCACAAAATTACGAAAAATGCAATTTTGTTCATTTGTACATAAGGTTGTGAAAAATGCCTTGCTTTTCTTTATTTTTCCAAGCTCCTTTGAATGAAATGATGAAACGCATAATATTTTTAAGATTGAAACAGAACTTTTTTTCCTATGTTTTACGGATCTTGAAACATGAGCCTTTTTTGCAAAGATCCATGAGAATGCCTTTACACAGGCTCCGTAAAAAAAGTTGTTTTCAATTTTTTTTCGAAAAAGTTTATGGAAGTGAATAATTTTAGAAAGAGGAAAAGTAAACCAAAATTTTTTCCTTCGAAATATAATACTATGAAAACATAATTCATACCAAATTTGTCGATCTTTTTTTTTGACAAACAACTTTTGTTTATTTGTTTTTTCTCGTATCATGTGTCGTTCTTACAAAAATTCAATTTTTTTATTTTTAAAGTTTTTCTTTACGATTCAAACAGAAATTAACTAGGCGTCCTGTAAAAAAATAAATAATGAAAAATTTGTACATCTTTTTTGGCTGAACAGCCTTTGTCTATTCATTTCTTTCCACAACTTGTATCATTTTTTCGAAAATTTATTATTCATAGTTATAATGTAATTTTTTTCGATAAAAATAAAAATTACGCATCCTATCAAGAAATGATCAATAACAAATTTGTATTCAATTTAAAATTAGGTTGTTTCAAATTGATTTTAATTATGAAAGAGTTAGATAATTCATGAATTATGTACATACATACAGAAATACATGATATGTATGTATTTTTTAATTTTCTTTGTTTATTCGCTTTGAAGTTATATAAATATAATTTTTCCAGGTATCTCTAGAAAAAGTACATATCTAAAAAAATGTACAAAATTTTAGGAAAATGTTGTGTCAGTTTAAATGATAGCTAACAGTTTTTAACGCTTGGAAAAAATTTAAGAATATTTTATACATTATCGGAAATTTTTGAAAGTTTTAAAAAATTTTCAATCTTTAAAACTTCTAAAATTCCTAAGTATCTTCTAAATTGACTGGAATTATTCTTGAAATTGTCTTAAAATCATCCGAGTTCGTTTTCTAAAATTTTGGAAATCTTTTGTATATATACATATATGTATTGTATAATTAGAAAGTTGGTTAAACAACCACCGCTGGGTCCCCCTGGGAGCGACTGCCATCCATGAAAATGACACTGGCTCCCAGTAGAACCGCGGTAAAGCAAGCCCATGGCCACGCCTCGCAACCATGAGATG
>JAUMHM010086286.1:0-11051 GCA_032362435.1 Melikaiella ostensackeni
ACACATCACCCGTGCCATTCAGCTTTCGGCACGGTTGTTCACGCCTTAGCTTGGGGGTTTTTACTGCGGGACCATCCCTGACAATTGTCCGCGACTGCTTATTAACTTTTGTAACCGTATTGAGCAGAAACCCTTGGCACCAGGACCCTCCATCCGCAACCTAATGACGCGTTCGGTGGCTTTGTCATATGCCCTTCTTGTGACACCCTTCGGAATAACCGAGTTCGCGAGTCTCACACTTTAGACCCGCAAACAACCCACAAAGCTCGTTGTTTTCTCATTTCCGGGTGCCACGCAGAACGATTTCTGCCCGAGCCTCGCTGGACCCGACCCAGTCCCGCGTCGCGTGTTCTCGCCCTGATTCTAGGAAAACGCTCAACTCAATCACTAAGGTCGCACTACGTGAGCCGAACGTTTTACCCACTCTTCTCCTGGCAAGAGATCTTCGAGCGTACCACACTAAAAGAATTTTACACTTTCCCACACGCGGATTCTTGCGGTCCTCGACGTCCCTTCCTGAGTCTTTGCCTCGCGACAACAGTCTCGACGCTGACTCAAAACAATTCAAGTTTGTTGCCAATTCTAATTCTTTTTATTCTCAATCAACTGGGGTTTCTCTGGAATTCAAGGTAAACAATATTATACAAAATTACTTATTCTACTTATTGTTCTAGGCTGCGATCCGGGCTTGACTGCTAGTTCCCCACTAACTCCGTTCGCGTGACTTTCGGAGTTAGGTTTGGCTTCGACGAGATCCCGAAAAGTTTTTTCATACAAATACGTGAGTTTTATTTCTAAAACCGCGTTACAACTCCCCCGGGCCTAGCGGAAGCCTACCCGCTTTACTTGCTCGTGACGTGACCGTCTTCCCGCTCTACCGCTAGGCTCTCAAGTCTCACTACCTAACGTAGAGGATGAAAGAAACAGTTGGGAAATTCATTTGAGGGTTCCTCCAGCTTGATTTGCCTTAACTGCGTAGCTCTTGCTCCGACCACCGCCGGAACTCGATTTTGCAACCTGAATTATCCCTACTACCAAAATTTCCAACTGAGTCGCGATCACAAAATGAAAATAAAAAAAATTATCATGTCGACCTTCGCTCTGCTTCCCTAAATTGTCCTCTCCAGCCTGTGGTGGATTGACCATTGAATAGTGGTTGTGAAAAATCGTTTACTTAACTCTTAGCACTGGTAAATAGAAGAAAACGGTTATCGGGAGATCTTCTTTATTTTCAACTGTGGAAATTCTCGAACCTTTACAGGGTGATAAGCGAAGTAACCGTGATCTAAAGAAAGAAAATTCGTAATTCATGGTAGGAAGAACTAATAATATTGATAGTGTTCCAGTTTTAAGAGAGAAAAGAGAAATAAGAATGATCAAACACATAAAAAAAAACGTGGTACGTTTAGGCGAAGGGTCAAGGAGACGGACACACATCCCAGCGGATGTGTGTCACATCGCAGTTGGTGCATACGCTCCCTCCTGGCGCCCCTCGAGCCACGGATCTGCGGCTGATCCCGGTGGATGGTCGTCGTTGGGCCTGGAGCACGAATGGCCTCGTCGGGAACGTTCCCATATTTCTGGTTTGTCGGGGTGCTCCCTGCGAGGCCCTGGCTCGTTCCTGAGCCCTCATTGCGGCCTTCCTCTCTTCGGTCTCGCGGCTCCTTTGTCTGACTTCCTCTGTGCTTCTCCATACGATTTCCTCGCGTCGCCTCCGCTCCGTTTCCTCCCTGCGCCGGCGTTCATCCTCCTCAAGAGTCTTCCTCTCGGCCTCTTCCCTACGCCTGAGTTCGGCCTCCTCGCGTTCACGCCGGGCCTCCGCAATTCCGGCCGCTATTGCATCACGGCTCGATTTCTGCCGACGATCCCACTCTCGGATGTGCTTGGGTGGACGGTTGCGTTTTTTTCTGATTTGATGGGTCATCTCTGATCGGCTCTTCCTTCAGCGCCCCTGCTGCGCCGACCCTGCTTGTCTCTGGGTGATGCCGGCTCGGCCCTGGCTCTTGCTGGAGTGCGTAGGATGCGCCTCTCGCCATCTCGGCTGGTTCCCCGCGTACCAAGGTGTCGTTTAGGGTCGGTGATGTTCGACTGCCCGCCACCTCGGCGCTGCGCTCTCCCGCACGCGGTTCCGGCTGCGCCCTGCCCTCGGCTGCTGGTGTACCCGGTAGGGCAATCATCTCCATCCTTGGTATCGGGTTTACATTACCTCGGCTCGTCAGTTGTTGAGGTTTCCGCGAAATCGGCTCTTGCAGGGCTGGCTTTAATGGGATCTCCCAAGCCTCTTGCCTCATCTGCCCCAATAGCCTCGACTTTGTCCGGGTCTACTTGGAGACCATCCCTATTAACAAGAAATCCGAGATAAGGAACGGTCAGTCTCCCGAATTCGCATTTCTTTGGGTTGATCGTCAATCCGGCGCTCTGTAAGAAGTCTACGACTCGAGCCACCCATTTCTTGTGACCCGGAACGTCTCGTTCACGATGTCTATGTCATCGAGATATGCGTAGACGTTAGGTTTCATGTCAAGCCCTATGAGGGAGTCCACTAAGCGCTGAAACGTCCCCGGGGCTCCTGACAGTCCGAAAGGCATACGCGTGTACTGAAAAAGACCCATTCCCGAGACGGTAAAAGCTGTGTACTCCCTACTACTTTCGGCCATCGGGATCTGGTAATACTCCCACTTCAAACCTAAAGTCGTTATATACTTGGCTGCTCGAAGTTGCTCGAGGATCATATCCATTTTCGGCAGAGGGTACGCGTCCTTCTTGGCTACCTTATTGAGCCTGCAGTAGTCCACGCAGAAGCGATATGTCCTATCTGCTTTTCGGGCCATTACTACGGGACTGGACCATCCGATTTTTGACGGCTCAACTATTCCCTCTGCCAACATTCGAGCAACCTCATTCTGCATCTCCCTCAAGACCTTCGGGGACACTCGATAATATCTCTGTTTTATCGGTGGGTGTCCCCCGACGTCTATGCTATGAGATATGCGATCTGTTGATGGAAGTACCGCAGGAGGGGGCTTAATGATTCCGGCAACTAGCGTGTCCAGTTCCTGTCGCTCCTCAGCAGTTATTTCCCTGAGGCCGCAACACTGGTCTAACGTTACCGGTTTTTCATTCCTCCTCTCCACTTCCAACTCCGTACCTTCCTCAGTATAATAATGAACCGTTTCAGGATAGTCAGCCATATATCAAGTTCGTTTTGTACCATCGTGTACGATTCCGAATGTATGGATGAAGTCTATTCCCAAGAACACCTGTTCGCCCATGCTCGAGACGATATGGAACTACATCATTCGCGAAACACGGTCAATTTCGATAGAAAGATAACACGTGGCCTGGACCTGGCTGACCGTACCGTCAGCAGTCATAACTACTTAGTTCGGTGTCATGTGCAGTGTATCGTTCTTGTATCGTTCTGCGCTTGTTGCGCAGTTTGTGCCTGTCGTCATGTGGAGTCAATCTGGGACTAGAGGGAGAAGGTTTGACCCTAACGCTTTCTTCCTTCTTCTGTTTCGCGGACAATTCCCGGACAGTTCGCACTCTTCAGTGGTCACTTCCTCCTTGCCACACCGACGGCAGTAGTTACGCCTTCGGTTCTTTGGGAATCCTATCTAAAAGTGACTCTTTTGTCGGCAGTTCCAACATTCCACACTCGTTTCCTCACCCTGTTTTCCTGAGGTAGATGGCCCTGGATCTGCTTTTGGGGTGGGTGCGGAATTGTCCTCCGACGATTTCGTTAGGCTTCTTGTGTCCAGCGTGCCTTTACCATTACGCTTTTTGGTTTCCCATGACTTTGACTTGTTCGAGGGTTCATCTTTACGCGAGTTCGCGGTTAATTCCCGTTTATCGGTTCCTACGGCCGCGATAAGCACCTTAATCAACCGCGCTAACTCTGACGTGATCTGTGATGTATCGCTTTCAGCTAAGATCGGGACGATAGCGGCCACATAACTCTTACTTTTAGGTTGTGTTCCCTTCCCATGGTAGGTGTACTCCGGGATGAGGGACTTTCCTGGGGATGGTGGAGCTAGGTCCTCACCCAGCTTTGCGGTTACGCGTTCGTATTCCGCCGCCAGGACCGCCAGACCGTTGTAGTCTGTAAATTCGTAACATCTGATGGCCCTCCTGATATCGGATCTGAGATTAGCGTATACTCTGTTTATCAGGATCTCGAGATCCATAGGCCTTGTCGGTAATTGATAGAGCCCATACATGCAGGTCAGGTAATCTGCCATCGGTTCCTCTTGACCTTGCCTGCGTGAGAGGATCTGCTCTTCTAACCTTTCCTGGTAGAAGGCGTCCCCGAAGCGGGCTTGGGAATGCCGTTTGCACTGGTCCCACGTGTTCCATCTTTGCTGATTCTGACGACACCAGTGGCACGCAATATCCTTTAGCAGAAAGAACATCGCAACCAACAATTCTACGTCTGTGAGCAAAGAGGAGGCCCTGTCTTCCTCTACTCTCCACAAGAAATTATCCACACTTGAGCCCCTTTGTCAACTGAAACTGACCTTCCATCCTTCCACGATTCTTGTCACGTCCCTTGGTTTGCTAAGGGTTTGTGTGGGGCCTCGCCCCCGTCCCTGAGCATACCCGTGATTCGTGGTGGCTTCCGGTTCAAATTCTCGCGGATCCCCCGGCCCAAGCGCGTTTGCCCATGTATTGATCCTGTGTCTCGGTCTTTCCTCCCAACCGTGGGAGTAGCCTTTCTGCTGTACGCGACTCTGTCCTCCTGCTTGCATCAATGAATCCTGGTACGATCCATCCCGAAACTGCGTTGTCGTTGGAACATGTCGGTTCACGCCCTGCGCAGGACCGAAACTCTCATTCCAATATCTTGTTGGAGGATCTTGCCCTCCCAACCCTGTGGAGCACGGTCGATATTTCGTCTTTATCAGTTCCGCGAAATCCTGAAGCCCGTATCTGTTATATTTTCCCAATGTGCCCCTTATTTGCGCTGACCATTCCTGTTCGGCCTCTCCCTCCCTTGCTAAGGTCGGGTTCATATGGGGAAAGAGGCTCGTAGCTGGATAGTGGCGGGTAGTCCGGTCCATTCGGGACCCTTCACCTTCCATCGGCATGAACTCGTGGCAGTAAATCGGAGCGAATTCGCGCCCGTGTGGCTATGGGTATTTTCCGGGGTACCGATAACCTTCCGGCTCTGTGAGGCGGCCCCAGTTTCCTGTTTCGCAACGCTGTTGCCTAGTATTTTCTGGAACATTTCGATTCCCACCATAGTGGTCGTCCTGTGGACGTGAGTCTTTAATGGTCGCTGTGGTAAAAATTGGTTGCTACGCAGTTACTAATGGGACACATGTTAGGGCACTCACGGTCGGTGGGTAGTATGTCGTTTGACCGATAGGTCCATCTACCCAGGGTGTCGTCACACCACGGCTTAGCGTCGACGAAGCCTAGCCCTCCTGTTCTCTTACCGACCATCTCTGATCCCATCCGGGGCCTTCTGACCTTCTGTTTTCCCGTTGGTACTGGTATGGCACTGTGCTTCCTCGTGAGACTAACTGAGCGAAATGTGGGGTCAAGTCAGACCGTTCCTCTCTCGCACTAAGTCTAGACGTGGTTCCGCGAGGTCTCGTATTTACGTTCGCGAAACTAGAGTCTCCCACAGTCGCGCTCCTCGCTTTCCACTCCACCTGTGTCTCTGCCTGAGTCTGCGGTATTGCTGCTTCCCCTCCCCCAATCCACATGTCTTTTGGGGAAGGTGGTGTATATGCCGATGGTTCCGCACCACTCGGGGTATAGTCTCCCCCCACCCCTGGCCAACGTCGATGCCCATGGGGGGTCGTCTCAAACATTGTAAATGGTTGGTGAAATTCGATACGGTGCCTTGTACCCTTCTATGGACCGGGCGTTGTCTCGTAAGTACACGCGCCCTGTCGAACCTGTACCTGGGGGTCGTCGTCTTCCGGGTACCAGGGTACGGCCTGTTTACCACCCCGGCGTGCGAAGTATCGCCCCAAACGTGCGCGCAATACTTCATTCACCCCGCTCGAATTCACTTCTAATTCACGCACGATCGCTCGCAAAGCGCCTCCAGGTAGAGTATTCGCCTAATCCGGTAGCTGAGCCATTATTCCGCCCAGGCTGACCCGAGATTGCCTCCTTTGATCTACCGGTAGCGGTATCGGCGCCTCACCGTCAAAGACTTGATCCTTGCTTAACGCTGGATTTTCTAAGCTCGTGGGATCCTCCATGTTGTCCGATCGCGATGGCTCCTCCTCTATTGGGTCGCTGCAGTCCACGGCCCTGGGTTAGGTCGAAATCGACCGTGACAGAAAAAAAAACTAAAAAAAAAAAACAATTTCGACAGATTATGCGCGCCCCGAAAGAATATTTTTAATTCCTTGTAAAATCTTCAATCGGCCTATACAGTCGATGTTGGCCGAATAGGGATTTGAATCCCGGTGGAATTACTAGAAAAAACTTATGTCGTGTCTCGGTAGAAAATCCCCAAAAAGTACCTTGGTCTCAAAGAATCTTCCTAAGTTCCTGAAAAATTCCGAAACAAGCGAAAATATCCTTCAAGATTTTGAAAAATTCCTAAGTCCCAAAAAATCTTGCTAAAATGCCCGAAAAATTCCGAAACAAATGAAAATTTTCAAATAAAATCCAAAAATTCCTTTACGTTTTCGAAAGTTTCCTTAAGCTTTCGGAAAATTCTCAACCCGATGGAAATTTCCTTAAACTTCCGACAAATTCTCAACCCGATGGAAATTTCTTCAAACTTTCGGAAATTCCATCACGTATCCATAAATTTTCTGATGCTCCAAAAAAGATTACCAGGCTTCTGAAAATTTCCTAATATTTTCGGAGCTATACAAAGCTTCTTTAATTTTCGGAAAGTACGCAAATTGCTGTAATAATTTTTCTTTTTATAAAGAACTACAGCTGCTAGGGATAATCCAGGGAATTCTCTAAAAATAAATTTCACCTGTTCTAGGGATCAAACCTCACTATTGTTACAGGGTAGGGGATAGTACAGGTTCCTTTATTTCTTTTTTTTTTGTTCAATAAACATTATAGTTCGTATTATTGTTATTGTACAACCCAGAAGCAAGAGCCAAGCCACTCAAGACAAATCAATAAAAGCCATACGCAAAGCAGGAAGAGAAAAAACAAAAATCGTTAGAGTCTCTGTTTGCTATAGACACTCCAGTTTCCGTAGTCTCTCTCACTCCGTGACGGCCCTCTATGTTGGGCGCCAAATTTGTAACAGGGTTTTCCCAAAATATGAAATTGTCACCTGACTAGGGAATAGTCCAGAGAAGACACTCGGTTCACAGAATTGGCGACTTGTTGCCTACCTCCTTGTGACACTCCTCAGAATAACCGAGTTCGCGAGTCTCACACTTTAGACCCGCGAACAACCCACGCAGCTCGTTGTTTTCTCATTTCCGGGTGCCAGGCACAACGATTTCTGCCCGAGCCTCGCTGGACCCGACCCTGTCACTAATTGGTAGGTTGGCTAGTTCACCGCGTCGAGGGGCTATTCACTGAGTTACGATGAGTGGAAGAATTCCCGGTTTTCGAAGAATTACAGGTCATGAATCCGAATTAACTCAGAGTTGAGCTGAGTGACGCGGAACGAGTCAGAGTAAGTCAGAGTTGGCTGGAGTTGGCGAGAATTGAAGAGAGTTGGCGAGAATTGGAGAGAATGAGGATGAATTAAAAGAATACAAGAAAATCAGGAAGAGCACGAAATGAGTCAAAAGAATACTGAAATAATTTTCAGATTATTTTTCGGTGAATCCAGATAAATGAAAAATAATTAATATTCACAGTAAACCCCAGGAATAAATTCTATCTTAAAATTTAATACAAACGCTTCAGCACATTATTCCACTCAAAGATAAAATTTATCTGGCGAAAGATACAAATTTATTTGACGAAAATGTTCATGTCATGTGCGTGAAATTTGTCAAGTGACACTTCGATTTAACCTAATACCGCAGAATACCTCGTGTTAATCGTGTGCGAAACTAACATGAGTATTTCCCCCAGGATTTTTCCAACAGAGAGGTATCTGACACCGAAGTGTCACTTGACAAATGTCACGCATGTGACATAAATATTTTTGCCAGATAAATTTCATCTTTCGCCAAATAAATTTTATCTTTGAGAGGATCAACGTGCTGCAGCATTTTTATCCAATTTGTAGACAGAATATATTCCTGGGGTTTACTGTGATGATAACTTATTTTTATTGTACATATATATAAAATAAATATAATACATATAATACATATGATACACTAAGTACGTCCATAATAGAACAGCCCACCTTATCGCTTGTCAATGAGGGTCAACTTCAGACAGAACTCAGTTTGATATTGACCCTTATTGACAAGCGACTTATTATTATTATGATTATTGACAAGTATTGACCTAATAAACTTATTGATAAGTGCAAAAAAATGTATTCAAATGTTCATTTTAAATAAATGCAATTTTCAAATTTTTCATTCAAGTTCTGTATTCTAATATGATACGAGTAATAAGCTTATTATGAATTCAAACCTTTTTTATGACGCGTAAAATCAAAATATCAGCAGGTCAAGCATAGTAGTCCGGTATGAAATTTTTATAATGGACATTGTGCAGAATGATCTTCTAATGCGACGGTATGAGGTTCTATTGCAAATTCATGGTCGTTCTCTGGTTATTGTAAATTAAAATTTTGTTTACAAAACTTGTTCTACCTCCTACAGTTATCAATACTTTTACGAAATTGTTTTTAAAACTGTTAGGTGCTATTTAAATAAACAATGTTTGTCGCATGAAATTTTTTGTCAGCGTCTGAGTTTTTGCAAAAAACGCAGTAAGAACGTATTATAAAAATCGATTTTCATGCATAGCTTACGGATAAGTAGGAGGTTCGTTGTCAGAATCAATTAGATTATGGTAACACGCATAAAAATTCTGTTACGCATTTTTGCATCTGACCCACTGTTTACGGAAAATAGGATAAACATGTTTTGCAAGAAACTTTCAACGAACCTGATTTCAGCCCACAATAATTGAAATTTTTACATTGTCTATCCTCAATCAGTTAAAGGACCCATACAAGGAAAACATTTGTCTCAGACTATTTTCAGTATTTCGAATAATTTATGAAAGAAATTAAAAATGAAAATAAAAGAACAGAAGTCTCTAAAGATCAACTGGGATTGAAGATATGAACCGATTTCTATCTATCTTTTTTTGATTTCCTCGTAATAATATAATAAGGCTAATACCGCCTATTAAAATTCGATTCAATAATATTTCACAAAATTTTAATTTCTCTCAACCGGGTCTTATCTTCTAACAATGGGAAGGTCGCGCGGCTATGCAAGCGACCGTCCGCTCCATCCCGCAACGAGGCCCGCTGTGCTGAATGAGTAAAGAGTTCTTCAGAGTGCAAATGAACTGAAATGAACCGCGCTGGCACAAGAATTACGGCACGCTGACTCAAGAAGAATTTTCGTGACTCTCTGAGAATAAACACGATTTTAGAAGAGTTGGAAAAATTTCTCATGATCTGTCGGGATCGTCAGAGATTTCGATTGATTTCGAAAATATAATATCACAAAAAAATCACGAACTATTGATCTTCGACTTCTCACAATAAAATAATGCTGATCCAAAATGAAACACGGATACACCCACACGTTTTACACCTTGTCACTTGAATAGCGGAATTTACGTAAAATTACATGTCTATCTCCAGTAAAACTTACCTTCGAGAGAATTATAATTCGGCGAGTTTACTTCATTCAACTTTATAGTGAACAGAGACAATGAAACAATTGATCCGAGAGGAACTGCAAATCGTCAAAATGGCCGCCCGAGACGCTCACGCTTTTTCCCGACGCAATTTGGCGTCCTGCGTCGCGTGTTCTCACCCTGACTCTAGGAAAACGCCCGACTCAATCACTGAGGTCGCACTACGTGAGCCGAACGTTTCACCCACTCTTCTCCCGGAAAGAGAGTCTCGAGCGTACCACACTAAAAGAATTTTACACTTCCCCACACGCGGATTCTTGCGGTCGAGACCGCGCGCGAGGCTAAAATGAGATCTGAGAGATCACGGCAAAGATGCAGAAAATAGCAGTCACTAACCTCAAAGCCACTCCACCATCTCGGCCTTCACGTCCCGGTTCATCCCGGCTACCGTTGGTCTCTTGGAAAACTCAGTTTTTTGGTAGGACGGTGTTGAGGAAATTTGCTCGCCATCGGAAACACCGCTACCGCCAGCCAAGCCAAGATTCCCAGTGACAGCAAATCGTCTGCTCGCTCGTCTCCTTGCTCCTTCTCATCGAGCCCTCGTGACTCTCCGTGCCTCCAACGTTGATTGGCTATGAGGCACGGAAGAGGTCCCATGAGTTGGTTCCACCAATCGGCGCCTTGGTGTGGTCGCCGTCGTCCTGATTGGGCCTCGCCAACGGGCTGTCGAGTCTTCCATTGGCCCGTTTGAAGTATCTGGACGTCTCGATATTGGCTAGTCGCTGGTGCTGCCCTCGCGCAAACGGCGACGGTATCGTTGCATCGCGAGCTCACCTTCTTCACAGTTACGAGTTCCATGTCGAGTTTCCAACCCGTCAACCCTCCGTGTCGTCTGCAGTGTTGTTGACCAGTTGTCATTTTTCTCATGCATCGGTTTTCCGTACAACAGTTTCCCGTGACGGTTCTCCTCCGGTTCGAGCTGAGTTCTGTGGATTCAGTTATGAGTGGCTGTCTTCCTCGACGTCCCTTGCTGAGTCTTTGCCTCGCTACAACAGTCTTGACGCTGACTCAAAACAATTCAAGTTTGTTGCCAATTCTAATTCTTTTTATTCTAAATCAACTGGGGTTCCTCTGGAATTCAAGGTCAACAATATTATACGAAATTACTTATTCTATTTATTGTTCTAGGCTGCTATCCAGGCTTGACGGCTAGTTCCTCACTAACTCCGTTCGCATGACTTTCGGGGTTAGGTTTGGCTTCGGCGAGATCCCGAAAAGTTCTTCATACAAATACGTGAGTTTTATTTCTAAATCCATGTTAC
>JAUMHM010086287.1:0-11051 GCA_032362435.1 Melikaiella ostensackeni
ACACGTCTATTGAAAATTATGATGCAAACGTCACCCTTTCTGAAAAGACTTTATGTTTACAATCAGCACTTTCTATTTGATCAAAAAATTTTCAATTGCAACTTTGGAAGCTGAAAATATGTATTTTCAAAAAATAATGCTAACATGGAGAATTTCTATGAAGCATTTTTGGGATCCAATGCCTGGGAATTACATTGTTTTTTTCATAACTATTTTGAATAAATTTAAAATTAGAAATCCAAATTTCCAAAAATGAAATGGCGGTACCAAGGTGGCGACCAAACGCTCAAAATATTGATCCGATCTTAATATAGTTTGCTGTGTAGGGATTTTTCGGGCAGCTGATTTCGAATTTAATACCTCAATTCAGAAAACGAATGACGCCTCTAATATGGCGCTTAAAAACTAAAAAAATCATTTAATGGGAGGGAGGGAGGGTTTAATTACTCGGATTTTTGGTTTACACCAGATTGCAAGTTTGCAAGATGGCATGTGATTGCAAAACATTGCATACATGTGGTTAAAAAATATTGCACAGGGATTGAAAAAATTTCCATGGATCATACCGAATTCATTCAAGGAAATCAATAAATAGAAAACGATTATAGAATAATCACCTTTGGAATAAATAATAAAAAATTATTGACGGAATTAATGTAAAGAGTAGAGAAACTATGTACAAAGGAGCGATTTATTTCAGACCACTCATGATCTCATATGGAAGTGGTATACACGAAAATAGCGATTCTGCACAAATAAACTTTATACAGCTAAAATCTGTAAATTCCCCTGATCATTTAAAAATCGCTTTGAATTTCATTGAAATCCTTAAAAAATTTTTGGAGTCTCTTAAAATATTTTGATACATTTTGATATATTTTTAAACCCTTTAAAGTCTTTAAAACCTTTTAAAATCTGTAGAAGTCCCTTGAAATCTTTTAACCCTTTTTGAATTCCTTTGAAACCCCTTAAATCTTGTTCATTTTTTTCAATTCTTTGAGAGCTTTGGAAATTCTACGAAATTTTTTGATATCCCTTGAAATTTTTTAAATCTCTTGAAATTCTCTTGAATCTTTTTAAATAACTAAAAATTTTAAACCATCTTTTAAAATTTTTTATACCTTCATATCCCTTGAATATGAATTTAATTAAACTCATTCATTAAAGTTTTCTAAAAAAAAAAACGTTCGAATCTCTAGAAATCTTTGAAATCCTTGGAGTTTCAATAAAATCCTTCAAATCTTTTGAAATTTCTCGAAATACTTTGAAATCCCTGGAAACCTTTGCTTTAGAATTGTCAGGAATTCCTGGAAATTCATTTTAATTTCATTCATTTTTCAAAGTACTCTTAAAATCTCTTGAACTCTTTGGAAATCCTACAAAATTTATTGAAATCGATTGAAATTTTTTAAATCACTTAAAATCCGTTGGAATCCCCTAAGTTCCTTTGAAATCTTTGTAAATCGTAAAAATCCATTAAAATAAGTCGAAATTATTTAAAATCCCTTGAATATAAATTAAATTAATTTTATTAATTCAAGTTCTCAAAAAAATCGATTTAGATCCCTAGAAATCTTTGAAACCCTTGCGGATTCAATAAAATCCTTGAAATATCTCAGAATTTCAAAAAATCTTTGGAATTGCTGCGAATTCCTTGAAATACAATTTAATTTCATTCATTTTTCAAAGTTCTCTAGGAATCCCTTGAAATCTTTGGAAATCCTACAAAATTTATCAATATCCCTTGACATCTCTTAAATACCTTGAAATTCTTTGGAATCCTCTAAAATCCTCTGGAATCTTTGTAAATCTTAAAAATTCAGTTAAATAAGTAGAAATCGTTGAAAATCCTTTGAATATAAATTAAATTAATCTTATTATTCAAGTACTCTAAAAAAATGGGTTTAAATCCCTAGGAATTCCTAAACATCTATAAAATTCTTGGGGATTCAATAAAATCCTTGAAATATTTTAGAATTCCATGAAATCTCTGGAATCGCTGAGAATCTCTTGAAATTCATTCCAATTCTGAAAAATCGGTTTAAATCTATACAAATCCCTAGAAATCCTTGAAATCTTTGGAGGCTTAATAAAATCCTTGAAATATCTCCGATATCCATGAAATTTTTGGAATTGCTGAGAGTTCCTTGAAATTCATTTTCATTTCATTTATTTTCCAAAGTTCTGTAGAAATCCCTTGAAATCTTTGAAAATCCTACGAAATTTATTGAAATCGATTGACATTTTTTAAATTGAAATTGTTGAGAATTCCTCGAAATTCATTTCAATTACATTTATTTTCCAAAATTCTCTAGAAATCCCCTTAAATCTTGGGAAATCCTACAAAATTTATTGAAATCCCTGGATATTTTTCAAATCCCTTGAAATCCTTTCGAATTCCCTAAAATCCTTTGAAATCCTTGTAAGTTGTAAAAATCCATAAAAATAAGTAGAAATCATTAAAAATCTCTTGAACATAAATTAAATTAATCTTGATAAGAGTAAGTTCTCTTAAAAAATCCGCTCAAATCCGTGAAAATCCCTAGAAATCTTTTAAATTCTTGGAGATTCAACAAAATCCTTGAAATACCTTGGAAATCCATGAAATCTTTGGAATTGCTGAGAATTCCTTGAAATTCATTTTAATTTCATTTATTTTCCGAACTTCTCTATAAATCCTTTAAAATCTTTGAGAACCCTACAAAATGCATTAAAATCCCTTGAAATTTTTTGAATCCTTTGAAGTCCTTTAGAATCCCTTAAGATCCGTTAAAATCTTTGTAAATCGTGAAAATCCATTAAAATAAGTAGAAAACATTCAAAATCCCTTGAACACAAATTAAATGAATTCTAATAAGAGTGAGTTCTCTAAAAAAATTGATTTAAATCTCTAGAAATCCCTAGAGATCTTTGAAATCCTTGGAGATTTAATAACATTCTTAAGATACCTTAGATATCCATGAAATTTTCGGAGTTGCTGAGAATTCCCTGAAATTCATTTTAATTCCATTTATTTTCCAAACTTCTCTATAAATCCTTTAAAATCTATGAGAATCCTACAAAATTCATTAAAATCCCTTGAAATTTTTTAAATCCCTTGAAGTCCTTTAGAATCCCTTAAGATCTGTTAAAATCTTTGTAAATGGTGAAAAGTCATGAAAATAAGTAGAAATCATTTCAAATCCCTTAAACATAAATTAAATTAATCTTAATATGAGTAAGTTCTCTGAAAAAATCGGTTTAAATCCCTTGAAATCCATGGAAATCTTTGAAATCCTTGGAGATTTAATATCATTCTTGAAATACCTCAGATATCCATGAAATGTTTTGAATTGCTGAGAATTCCTTGAAATTCAATTTAATTTTATTTAGTTAAAGAGAAATTTATGTGAAAGGGGTGAAGCAGAGTTAAAGCCAAGGGTTCTTCGTATTTATTACAATATCGTGTGCTACCTCGGGCTATATAAGTGACATTATCTCATTCTTCAATTTCCAATGGGGAACATTTGGAATTTCACTGTTTTATGTCTTGCACTTCTCATCCCCAAGTACTTTCTATATTCCTAAGATTTTATTTCTTATCTGACATGAGATATAAGATGTCAAAAATTTAACACCTAAAAAAATTAAAAAGTGGGTTTATTTATAAACTATTTATATATTTTATCGTATTTTTAGACAGGGATTTCATTTTTATTATTGAGTTCCTCAATCTGTTCCTAAGGGATTGTTTTTTTTTCCTTGAGTTAATTTTTATCCAGATTCCGGATATAAGATTTTCAAAAACAAATTTTGTAATCTTGAAAATTATTTAAAAATATCTTTGCATTCGAAATTTATAAATAAATAACTACAATATTGATAAAAATTTTTCTTATCGGTTGAATTCAAGATGTAGAGAATTTTTTTCCCGAGAAAATAAGTTATCACTCATTAAAATCGTATCATTTTCAAAAATTTGGTCAGAAGCGATGGGAAAAAAAGTTTGGTCAAAAATAAAATTTTATTACGAATCGTATGAATTGTATGAATCGATTTCTTTCAGGGAAAATAATTTTTTCTCGTTCAAACGATACCATCAATAATAATATTAAAATTCTTGAAAGTATAATTAAATATTTTTTCCCAAGACCTGCTTTTTTTACCCGAAATACCTTAAACTTCAAGTTACTTGAAAATGATTTAGACTTCTTATTTCGAAACAAATATTTTTTCCAGAGAAGTCAATTTATTTACATAAAGTTAATTTATAAAAAAAGTGTCAGGGTTAAAAAACAAGGACAATGGATTCTGGGGGAATTGCAAAAGTGGGATGTGATAATGATGAGCAAAACGTTGAAGGATGAGAAGTAGTGGAAAGGCATGAAAAGAATTACGCACCTAGTACAACGGGTTGCCAAGATACAGGGTCCCGAATTTTCGAAAATTCACCCCGACCGCTAACTTTCAATTGTACATCACTCCTGATACAGTTATCCAATTTAACTTTTCTATCAGAGTTTTCGAAAGGTCATTTAAAAAGGCTCCCAAACAAAATAATTCCTATAGAATAAAAAAATTATCTCACCTTGATTTTTCATTTTCAAAAGCGAGCGCCAACTAGCCACAACGCAAGTAGGCTTGCTATAAGTGTCTCAGTGGTTCTAATACTTGATGAAAATGATTTTTCTGTTTACGTGTAACAAATATTTTATTTCATTCTTATTTTTATGTAGCTGAGAAACGGCTTAGATATAAAAATAAAAAATAAATATATAATAAATATAAAATTCAAAAAAAAATATATATATTTTTTAAGTAACACTGTAAGAGGCAAGGGGATTCACACCAAAAAATACCCCAAAACGTGAGAGGCAAGAGGACTTACATAAAAAAAGCAACCTGAAATGTGAAAGGCAGGGAGACTCTCATCAACAAGCACTTCAAATTGTTATAGACGAACAGATTAACACCAAAAAACTCCCCAAAACGTGAGAGGCAAGGGGACTCCCACCAAAAAGCGCCCCAAAACGTGAGAGACAAGGGGACTCACATAGAAAAAGCACCCCGAAATGTGAAAGGCAAGGAGACACACATCAAAAAGCACCCCAAAATGTTGGAGGCGAAAAGATGAACACAAAAAAAACTCTCCAAAACGTGAGAGGCAAGGAGACTCACATAGTAAAACACCCTGAAATGTGAAAGGCAAAGAGATTCACATCAAAAAGTACCCCAAATTGTTAGAAGCGAAGAAATTAACATCAAAAAAACTCCCCAAAACCTGAGAGGCAAGGGAACTCACACCAAAACGCACCCCAAAACCTGAGAGGCAAGGAGAATCACATAGAAAAAGTACCCCGAAATGTGAAAGGCAAGGAGATTCACATCAAAAAGCACCCCAAATTGTTATAGGGAAGAGATTAACACCAAAAAGACTCCCCAAAACGTAAGAGGTAAGAGGACTTCCAACAAAAAGCACCTCAGAACGTGAGAGGCAAGGGCACTCTACAGAAACCATCTCGAAATGTAACAGGTAAGAAAAACCGTCCACCAAAATCGTTTCTCATTTTATTATTAACTACCGTTTCCCACAATGGAACCGTTTTGAAAATATAATTTAGAAAATATCTAAACCGTTTCTCAGCTACATAAAAGTAAGATTGAAATAAAATATTTGTTACACGTAAACAGGAAAATCATTTTTATTAAGTATTAGAACCGCTGAAACACTATAACACGCCTAGTTGCACTGTAGCTAGTTGGCGCGGGGCACCCGCGCTCGTACGACCTCATATAACTCCAACAATACTTTCCATCCAAATCGCTTTTAAAAATGAAAAATCAAGGTGGAATAATTTTTTATTTTATAGTAATTATTTTGATTATAAACCTTGTGAAAATAACCTCTTGAAAACCTTGATAAAAAAGTTAAATTGGATAACTGTATAAGGAGTTATGTACAATTGAAAGTTAGCGGTCGGGGTGAATTATCGAAAATTCGGGCCCCTGTATCTTGACAACCCGTTATATAAGGTGCGCCCCATTCACAGAATTTCAAGAGGTCGACTAGCACTACAATTTAGTAGGGTTTGAATAAGATCGGAGGCAACAAAATTTTAGGCGGGGACACTTGGTAAATTTTACCCCATGGGTGGCATGGTGTTAGGGGTAAGAAAGGAAATGGTGATAGAAGCAGAGAGGAAAAAGATACGGAAGAAAAGAACAGAACAACGGTGAGGAACATAAAAGTAGGAAAAGTGGTTGTGGCTGTTGTATGCGTGTATAGGAGAAGAGGAGAGGAGGAAGGATTGAGAATGATAAGGAAATTTACACAGGAGAACGAGGAGAGGCTTGTGCTAATAGGGGTGGGGGGGGCCTTAATGCATGGTTCGGTAAACAAGAGGGAGAGGTGCAGGACGAAGAATAGGAAGTCTTCTTACCTGTAAGAAACTCGAAACATAGAAATGTGGAGGTCCAAAACGCGGTAGAGGGAGGAAGAAAGGAGAAAGGCAAAGAAAATTAAAAATTGGCAACAGGGAAAAGGAAAATTAAGAGAATTTAAAGAAAATATGGAAAACGAGGAGGTAGGGAGTTCGTAAGAGGAAGGAGTAGACATGCTGCTGGAGAAACTTGAAACAGTGATTGATAAGGTAAGGGAGGAGGTGATACCAAAAGGAAATAGAGAGGGGGGGTAGGAAAGGTTGGTGGGATGATTAATGTAGGGAAAGTAAAGACAGGATGAAGGAGAATGCAAGAAAATGGAGAAAGGGGAACTTATGACGATATTTTCAATTTTTAAAATATACGAAAAATTGAAATTTAAAATTCTTGAATTCAAAGCGGATGCCCAACGTTGGGCGCCAAAAATTATAACGATATTTTCAATATCGAAATTACCTTCGGTTCCAGAACTAATATTTTTTTTGACATAAATTTAAACGTACTATTCATTTAAAGTGAGAAACGGGCGCCAGGTCTTTCTTAGACCGAGATGATTCTATATTATATTCAAAAGAAATTTTTAAACAGAATGAAAATTAATTTAAACTCTCAGTAAACTCAAAAAAATTGATACTAGCTCGGCCTCTAATTCTAGATAATGGTAGAGGGGGTGATTATTTTATAATTTAATTTACTCACGTTAAATTAATAAGTCCTAGAATTATATTTAACAAACTTTTATTATCAACTTGGAGGTTGGCTTATTCGATACAATATTTAAATTAAACAATTGACAGGGAAACGTTGGGGACAACACAAAGGACTGCACAAAATATCGGAAAAAATAACAGAATACTAAAGTAACAAATTCAATTTAGGACCTTTCGTCCGGATTTCCAAGATCTACCAAAATAGGGTTTTAGGTTTAATTAAATCATGGTTCATAAAACAACAATTCTAACACAGAGGTCACAATAATTAATTAACCTGAAATATTATTCAAAATAATACAGGTATAATAGGAGGGTCTCAACAAACTCAGGGGAACAGAAGTGGTTCAAATACAATGAAATTCATGAATAAAGAAAGTTTAAATTCAGGGAAGGGTCTCAAAAACATGGGAGAAAACATAAGAAATCAATCTGAGAAAGCTTAAATGAATCACTAAAATTGAGGATACAAAAATCAGTAAAATTAATCCAATCAAGAAAATTTCCGAATATTTTGTATATCCAAAATAAAATCAAAAGGAAATAATTCAAAAAGCAACTTAAAAAAGGGCCATACAAAATCCAGAAAATTATCCTTTCTGAATTCAGGCAAAGGAACTTTACTGTAAGAAATCTTCCTTAGAGACTAGGCAAATTCCAGGAATCGATTTCAGGATCGAAATTACACTCAATAACACACAATGAAATTCACTTTTTGGAGAGTTAAAACAAGGTGCAGCTGCAAAAGCTGCTCGACGAAAGGTGAAGAATCTCAAAACCAGTGTTGCCAGATGGATGGAGCAAAGCCCCCCTAAAGCACGGTTCATTTACCCCTAGATTTGCTTTTTCACTGATCGATTCCCCCTAAAGGGAATTTCCTCTTTCTCAGGCCAATCACATGAAAGAAAGTAAAAGGTACTCCGTGGTAGACGGTCTATGATTGGCTAATGCCATTGATACCAGCTACGCCGACATATTGAAGAAATGCACAGCTAGCAGTTGTGTTGAATGGAACCAAGATGGCCGTGAAGCTGGTATGTGCGAATTGGACGAAAATGGAACGTTTTTCGACTAGACCATGAGTGGATTTCAGAATTTCTTCCCCTTAGAAATCCCCCTTGAAAATTTTTTCCCCCCAAGGTTTCACCCCAAAGATTTCGTCCCCCTAAAATTCCCCCTGGGAGACAGAAAACCCCCCAAATCTAGGGGGAAAACCCCCAATCTGGCAACACTGCTCAAAACGTTGTTATTTTCTTTAGCAACGAGATGCATCCTAATTAGCTGGTAAACAATTCGTTGATTGGGGTTGCTAAGGAGCTTGAAAGATGTGAAGACTTGTCAGGGAGGTAACTATAGATAGCTTTAAGGAGTACTGTGTCCAAACAAAAATAATCTCTTCTGAATCTGGTGATAATGAAAATCCACTAATTCAGTCCAATAGATAGTGAATAATTGTTCCAGACATCCTCACCGAAATATTTGTTAACCAAGTCGACTACAAGGACTTCAGTGAAACATCCAAATTAAAGTCACTAGCACCGGGAACGTTCACAGTGACATTCCGGGCCTGAGCTGAAGAGGTCCCACTCCCATTGCCGAGGATCGACAATTAACCTTCCCAAAATATGAAATCTTGAATTCCACTCCAAGGTAGATGAGATATTAGGCGTCACACAAAGTAAACGGCAAAATCCTAGTAGCATTTCAAAATCTTGAATAAGTTTTGAGGTAAGACCAGAAGGACGGGAGTAGGTTGACACATAGAAGTAGAAGTGGCGGGAATTTCAAATATGTTTAATTACTCCAATTCACAATAGGCATGCTTCTTGAAGTCTCTCTTCGGATTTGGAATGGTTGAGGATTCTTCAGGACGGTTAAGGATTCATTAGGATGATCAAGGATTCTTCAGGATGATTGAATCTCAGCAAATACATACAATAAAACAAAAGAAAAACAGGCAAAATTAATTCTCAATATTGAGGGACTAAACTGAATAAATCCAGATCTTGGAAAACCGTGCAGCTTCTGGATTCTGATAATCTTTCATTTAAAATGTTCCAAAATCAAATTTATTAAACTATTGATTTTCTGAAAATAACTAGCTTGTGTCTTACCATAAAAATGCAACGTCACAAACTTAAAAGGAGAAAAAGAGATCGCGAAAGAATGTAAAGTGAAAAATGGGAAGAGATAAACAGGGAAAGAGGAGGAAGGAAGGGTATAAATGAGGTAATTGGGATAGACGAGTGGATGGAGTATTTCAAGAGACTGCTAGGGGGCATGGTAAATAGGGGTAAGGGTGAAGAAAGGAAAGCGATAGTGAGGGACGAGGATAGAGGAAACGAGAGTAGTAAGGAAGAGGTGAATGAGACAATTGCAAGGCTGAAAAGAAGCAAGGTAATATGTGAGGATGGCTTGGAGAATGAGTTACTGAAATACGGTGGAAAAGGGATGAAAGAAGAGACGTGGATGATTTGGAATTAGGTTTGGAGAGGTGAAGGTTGGCTGAAGGAATGGAAGACAGGGCTAGTAGTATCGTTGATCAAGACAGGAGAGGAAAAAAGGGAAGAGGAATATAGAGGTATCACACTTACGTCAGTGGGCTATAAAATTTACGCAGATGTGCTTAGGAAAATGCAGGAAAGACAGATAGAAGAGAAGGGAAGTATACTACACAACGAAACGGGTTTTAGGAAAGGGATGGGGACTCAATTTTCTAGTCAGGAACTTGGGGTGGAAGAAAGGGAAACTAGTTGCACTGTTTGAGGATTTTAAAGTAGCATTTGACTCCGTGAACAGGTGGGTGCTATAGAAGGCCATGAAAAAGAGAGGAGTAGATACAGGTTTGATGGAAAGGATAAAACAAATATTTGTGCAGACTAAGATAATGGTAAAGATAGAAGAAGAGAAAGGGGAGGAATTCTGGACAGGAAGGGAACTTAGGCAAGGGTGCCCGTTGAGCCATCTTCTGTTTAGCGTTCTACTAGAAGACATGGAGGAGAAGATGGAGAAGAAAGGAGAAGGGAGGACAATATTGGGAACAGGCAAACTGTATTCACTAGCATACGCAGACGATGTAGTTCCAGTAGCGGATGATGAAAGAGGGATGAATCTAATGATGAAAGCGTTCGAAGAGTATTCGAGAGAAAAAGGTTTAAGGGTGAATGTGAATAAGACTAAGATGATGTGTTTTAGGAATAAAAATTTGGAGCTGCCCAGGTTATGTGCTTAGGGAAGAAATAGAACGAGAGAAAATGATGAGTGGGCAACTGAAAAGATTCTGGAATTTTAAAGAGAAACTAAGAAGGGTAAGGGAAGCAAGATTGCACAAGCGTGTGTCCGGGAGATTATTGACAAGGAGAGAAGGGGTAATTTGGGACGTTTGAAATGGAAGAAAAAGAGATACAAAATAAGGTTTAAATCTGCTATGCAAGTGAGGGGTAGAGAATGACAGGGAAGAGAGAAAGAGATGAGAGCAAGGCAAGGAGAAGGAAGATGGGAAAAAATTTCGGAGTTAAGGTACAACAGCTGGTATGCGATGGCGAAGAATGAGTGGGAGCCGGAATACCTAAGAAAGATTAAAAAGGAGAGCAAATGAAATAGAGTGGTGAGATTCAGAATGGGGGAGGGGGTAAAAGCATGTAGGTATTGGATGAATGAAGAGGAGATTCTGTGTAGAGTAAGTAGGTATGAGCGGGAATCACGGTTGCATGAGTTAAAAAGATGTATACTCGTGGGTGACGAAGGGAGAGAGAAGAGTATGAAGGAGGGAATAAAGTGGATTTTCAATGGGAATGATCAGGTTGAGGAATGGATGAAAAATCTGGAAGAGTTGAGAGAGAGAAAGAGAGAGAGCTGGTTGACCGAGGTACGGAAAAGCCAAAGAATGACTCCTAAAGAAGGAAAGAAATAATCAGAGAG
>JAUMHM010086288.1:0-11051 GCA_032362435.1 Melikaiella ostensackeni
GGATGAAAATTCTTGTTATCTCTCAAAATCCCTCGGCATCCTTCAAGTTCTTTGAAATCCCTTCGAATCTTTGAAATTACTCCAAAACTTTGAAACCCCATCGAAATCTTTCAAATTCCTGAAATCAGTTGAAATCCTTTAAATCATCTTGGACTCTGTTGAGATCTTTTGAATCTCTTGAAATTCATAGAAATCCCTTGAAATGTTAAAAAATATTGAAATCTTAGGAATCTCTAGATATCTTCTGTTACCCTTTCGAAAGCCCTTGATTTTTTTTTAATCTCTTGAAATTTTTCAACTCTCTTAAAATTTCATGAAATCTTGTAGTATACCCTAAAAACTTTCAAATCCTTTGAAATTTTTTGGGATTTTTAAAATCTTTAATATCCGTGGAGATCCTGTAAGATCTCGTTGGTCTGGTAAAATCCCTACAAATGCCTTCAAATAGGTTGAAATCTTGCAAATAATCTCAAAATATGTGATATCTCTTAAAATTTCTTGAGGAATTTTGAAAACTTTGATATCTTCTGAAATCAGATGGAAATTATTAATATCTTCTAAAATCTCTTGAAATCTTTCAAGTTCTTTGAAATCCTTTGTAATCTTTGAAAATACTCCAAAACCTTTGAAACCCCATCAAAACCTCTCAAATCCTTCAAATCAGTTGAAAACCTTCAAATCGCCTTGGAATCTGTTAAGATCTTTGGAGTCTGCTGAAATTTATAGAAATCCCTTGAAATGTTGAAAAATATTGGAATCTTGGGAATACCTTGATATCTTTTGTTACCCTTTTAAAAACCCTTGATTTTTTTTCATTCTCTTGAAATTTGTTGAATCTCTTGAAATTTCTTGAAATCTTGTAAAATACCCTAAAATCTTTCAAATCCTTTGAAACTTGTTGAAATTTTTTAAATCTTAAAGTCCTTGGAGATCCTATAAAATCGCGTAGGTCTGGTAAAATCCCTACGAGTCTCTCTGAATACAGGGTTGAAATCTTGTAAATCATCTTGAAATTTGTAATATCTCTTAAAATTTCTTAAGGAATTTTGAAAACTCTGACATCCTCTGAAATCAGATAAAACTCTTCAAAATCTCTTTAAATCCCTTGGAATCTTTCAAGTTCTTTTAAATCCCTTGGAATCTTTTGAAATACTCTAAAAGCTTTGAAATCCCATAAACTCATTTTAAATCTCTAAAATGATTTAAAATCCTTTAAAACCCCTTGAAACTTTTGAAATCTTTGGAATCTCGTAAAATTTGTAGAAGTCACTTAAAATAGTTTTGAAAAATTGAAATCTTTGGAACACATTGAAATCGTCTGATACCCTTTCAAAATACTTTAAAATTTTCTTAATCTCTTAAAATTTCTTGAATTCTTATAAAATACCCTAAAATATATCAAATCCTTCGAAATCCGTTAAAAATGTTTAAATCTTTAAAGTCCTTGGAGATCCTATAAAGTCGCGTGTGCCTGGTAATGTCCATACAAATCCCTTATAATACATTGAATTCTCGTAAATTATCTTACAATTTGTAATATCTCCTAAAATTTCTTCAGAAATGTTGAAAACTTCGAAATCCTCTGAAATCAGATGAATCTGCTTAGCATCGCTCAAAGTCCCTTGAAATATTTCTAGTTCTTTGAGATTTTTCGAAATTTGTAGAAAACCCTTAAAATGGTTAAAAAAATTGAAATCTTTGAAATCCCTAGAAATACTTTGACACCGTTTTGGAATCTCTTTAAGTAGGTTGGAACCTCGTAATACAGGTATATCTTGGAATTTATAATATCTCTCAAAATTTCTTGTAGAATTTCGAAAACTTTAATATCCTCTGAAATCAGATTAAACTTATTAAAATTCCTTAAAATACCTCGAAATCTTTTAAGTCCTTCAAAATCCCTTGGAATCTTTAAAAGTACTGTAACATCTTTGAAGCCGTACTGAAAACTTGCGAACCCCATAAATCTCTTGAAATCCTCTGAATTTCAGATATAACTTCTCAAAATCTCTTAAAATACCTTGAAGTCTTTATAATTTTTCGTAATCCCTTAGAATCTTTCAAAATACTCCAAAAGCTTTGAAACCCTATAAAATTCCTGAAATCAGTTAAAATCGTGCAAACCACTTGGAATCTGTCAAAGTCTCTAAAATCTTGTAAAATTTTCAGCAATCCCTTGAAATGTTTAAGAAAGCTCTTGAAATCTTTTGAGATTTCGATTTTTGAGATAGCGGATATATTATTTCAGCCAATTTGATGAAGAAGTTTCAAAATGTGTTTATTACCATCCAGATTGCAATTTCTTATTAAGAACACACCATTAGTTGAAAAATATGCCAGTATAAGGTGTGAAATCGAGAATCCTGAGTAGCATTACTGCAGCAATTGAAAATATTGATGTATAGTATGTGAGAAAGTATGCCTTGCATAAAGAGATTTCGACTTGGAAATAATTATCGACCTTGGTGACTGTTCGTAGGAACATTTCTATATGGTATACGACCCTCTTAGAATCTCAGCAACCTCTGCAGCCCCTTTAACCCCCATCACGACTTCGAGCGACAAGGCAGACTGGTGGTGGGTTTTTGCGGTCCCGGGACAAAAACTCCTGTTCCTCTGGATGCAAACCCAGCTCGAGGTTGCCTAATTACTCGTGCTGAAATTGCAGGTGCACGATTCCAGATGTAAAACAAAGCCAGGTACACACGAGTATTCTACTTGGCTAATTGAGTGGGAATAGGCTGTCACGCTGGAGACGCATGTACTCGAGTAAAACATGCTACTTTGCCAGAACGCTAAGCGGCTAAGTTTTCATGCGTTCCTAAGAATTCTCGACAGATTAGGTAGAAAAATTAAATAACCTGTTTTTCCTTCTTGTAAATTATATCTCATTTGTTGAATATATTTGTCCACTGAATCATTGTTTACATAGTCCTAACTCCTCTTGTCTTATTGACATGTACTTCTCTCTTGTACATATTACCTTCTTTTTCCTCTTGCATATCACTCTTTTTAACTGGAAGCCTCAATTAATCGCCTTAACCTATCGCCCTAGCCTATCACCTTAACCTATCGCACTAACCTATCGCACTAACCGACCACACTAACCTATCGCACGAACCATGCATCTAATGTCCAAATGTTTCCAATGCTTCTGTCAATGATCTCTCGTTTATTAAAACATCGACTTCCTATAATAACACAGCTCCACAAAGAAAAAACTTGGCAGCCCCAGAAATCAGAATAGGCTTGCCCTAAGTTTTTGAAGTCGCTGAATCCGAACGCAGAGCCGGTTTGGCTCCATCACGTCACATGTCGTCCCTAACCTCAAAAGACATGGAAAATCGCTTATTTCAGGTGAAACATGATTCCTGTCTATGAGAAGTGGTCATTTTCTATGTTTTTGAGGTCGCTGAATACGAATCCGAAGTCGTCGTGGTTCTGTGACGTCACACTTCGTTCCCAACCTCAAAGAAATGTAGCAAACTGGTAATTTTATGTAAAACATGTATTTTTTCAATGCAGAGTGGTCGTATCCTATGTTTTCTAGGTTCCTGAGTCCGATTTGGCAGCAAGTTCCTTTCAATTCACGCCCTTCTTGAGTATCGCACTCTTTTAACTCCGAAAAATCGACGTAATGGATTCCGCTTCCTTTCAACTCCCTTCTGTGTATGTTTTCTCTTCAATGTCCAACAAAACTCTGCCATCATATTTATATTCCACCTCCCTCGGTAGCGACGTTCCATCTCATTAATATCTTGATGGAATCTTTCTCCATGCTCTCCACTGTAATCACCCAAATTCATTGGAAAATAATCAATATGGGAATTCAATACATGTAACATCAAGCTCATATTATGTCACATTTTATCGCAGTTCTGTATCATTTTTCTTACAACTCTTTTGTAATTATCACTCTTGTGGTTCCCTAAAAAAGTTTTCAACAACTTTCTTGAGGCTCAATCAAGCTGCTTTTTGCACTTTGTTCATAGTTGTAATGAAATTCTGATCCCTACACGTTTTTCTGATTCGAGGTCCATCGAATATTACTCCTTTTAGTTCTGCATCCGATAGTTCTAGGAATTGTCCTTGAAGATATATAAAACAGCTATCTTCTCCTCCTAATGCTGAATTAAACTGCTTCACCATGCCCAATTTTATATGCAGAGGCGGCAGTCAAAATCTCGTCGGATCTTCTAGTGGGAGGTTGATGATGTTCTTTGATCCTGGATAAAAAGTTTCTCTAGCTGGCCAATCAATCTTTCTATAATGATAAGGTCAGTCTCTACTATCCCATAAGCATAGGAGACATGGGTATTTAACGTTACGTGACTGCTGACCCAGAATTATTCCCAATATTTTTAAATCTCCACAAATTCGCCAATTTTGTTCTGAATATTCCAATTCATCCAATACCAACTTGATAACTTCGTAATTCTCTTCCAGCGTAGTTGAATGTGCTACCGGTATGGGAGCAAAAACATTCGTATTGTGAAGCAAAACAGCTTTCAAGCTTCTCTTACAGGAATCTATGGATAGTCTCCATTCGATGTCTCTGTAAATCCCTGGTTTCAATTCATCCATCAATCCATTTATATCGTGACAGTAAACTAATAAATGCTCTTTTTCTTTTATGAAATATTTCCTGAAATCTCTTTCTCTATTCCTATAGTCAGTTGCTTTCACATTTTTTTTTCGCCGAGTTTTGCTTTTTGAGTGTAGAAACCAAGAATTCACTTGCTTCTTTGGATAGTCCTAAATCTCCAATGAGATCGTTCAATTCTTCTTTTGAAATAAGTTGTGGTTTCTTTCCTTTACTTCCTACAAATTCGTCATCAATGTCAGATTCACTGGAGCATTCTTCTTCGCTAGCGTCTTCTTGGATCTCTGAACTTTCCCGAGAAGAAATACACCCGATTCGTTTAATACCTTGCTCATCTATATTGCACATCTTGATGGGTCTCATTACTGTCGGGTCATCGACGTAACCAATGCTTCTTTTATTTTTTTGAACCCTGTTACATCGTTCTTGCAGCAATAGCAATTCTCTTCACGAGTGGGATCTGACCATAAAGTTAGACTTTTTGATTTAAGTTCTTCAATATTTTTACTTTTATGCCAACGAGTCAAATGTGATCTACAATAATCGCATATTTAATGTGGCACCCATTCTTTATCCTGATCAGCAACTGTGAGATCGTAACAATCTTCGTAAATCGTTATGATCTGCTCAGAAATTATCCTAAGAGTTTTTGGTAGATGGAATTCACAACATACGTAGCTTAATGAATCAGAGTCTCTTTTACAGTGATGTTTTGAGGTGGTAGGTTTAAGATCAACTTGTGATTTATTACCTTTAGATTGTTGAGTTGAGGATTTTATGATTTTATATATAAATGCGATGAGTATACGATAGACCCACACATTAGGGATCCTGGTCCGATCGCAGGTGAGTCTGCCGTCCTGAGGATGATAACTCTCATACCTCCCAAGGGCTAAGTATGAGGGCTCTCCGACTTTGACGAGGGCAAAGTCAACTCGTCGTCGGATATACTACGGCTTCATCCTCACAACCTCATGCCCTCCTGCAAGGCAGCACGCTCCTACTGACTTCGTTATTCCAACAGATAGTGATACGAATAATTCTACACATCTTCTTTCAGGGCATTTGTCATCGTTCACAGAATCTGTCGGAGTAGCAGAGTTTCGTCACTCGTTCAAACAACAAGATCATACTGAGGGAAAATCTCTTTCAGCATTATCAAAATAACAAAGATGTATGTATCACCTGATATCACCGTGGGATCAAACATATAACTACACTGCAAGAACGTGTGAAATGCTGGTTCGCACGGTTGTTATCTGCATAATGCTGTCGACGGCATCAACCGATTTTCGACTAGCTTTCAATTTCCGCTAAGCGAGAAATCGGACGAGTGGAGTCTGGTTTGTTAAATTCAAAGATTTCCCGAAGTTACAAATCAAAGATTAAATGCTGGGACCGTGGTACTGAACCGACTCAGGATTGGGACTCAGCGACCTCGGAAACATAGGATATGACCACTTTGCATTGAAAAAATGCATGTTTTACATAAAAATACCAATTTGCCTCGTTTTTTGAGATGAGGGACGAAGTGTGACGTCATAGAATCACAACGACTTAGGATTCGTGCTAAGCGACCTCGAAAACTTAAAATATGACCACTTTTCATGGACAGGAATCATGTTCCACCTGAAATCAGCGATTTTCCATATTGTTTAGGCTAGGAACGAAACGTGATGGAGTATGTATGGAGTCAAACCGGCTCTATTGGGTCGAAAATAACTTTAGAATAAATGTGAGAAACGCCTCCTAGCAAAAAAAGTCGGTGAACTTATCTTAAAGGTTGTGTTAACATGCCTTACAGATTCATGCAAGGATATTGACATTTTCAAACAACCAAAATCACGGTAAATTTTTTCATTTCACTATTGGGGTCGAAAAAAAAGTTTACAATGAATATGAGAAACACCTCCAAGCAGGAAAAGTCGTTGAGTTTATCATAAAGCTTGTGCTAACATTCCTTACAGATTCAAGCAAGGAAATTGACATTTTCGAACAACCAAAATCGCGGCAGATTTTTTTATTATACCATTTGGGTCGAGAATAACTTTGAAATTAATTTGAGAAATATCTCCTAGCAGAGAAAGTCGTTGAGTTTTTTTTTAAAGGGTGTTTCAGCATCCATTACAGATTCAAGCAAGGAAATTGACATATTGTAACAACCAAAATCACGGGAAATGCTTTCATTATACCAATGGAGTCGGAAATTACTTTACAATGAACGTGTGAAACACATCTTTGCAGAAAAGGACGATAAATACATTCAAAGGGTTGTTTTAACATCCCTTAATGATTCAAGCAAGGAATTTGACATTTCCTTAAAAGCAAAATCACGGGAAATTTTTTTATTTTATTAATAAAATCGGAAATGAATTTAAAATAAACAAGAGAAACATATCCTAGCAGGAAAATTTGTTGCATTTATTTTAAGGGTTGTCTTAACATCCCTTATAGATTCAAGTAAGTTAATAATTTTTTCTTTCTAGGGTATGGAGTCCGCAATGTTGTACATATCAACTCTGACAACGATGCTGGTTTCATCCTTGATTCTTCTAATTATAACGCAATTTCCATCGACATTGTCCTGCCCTCGTACCAGGCTCATCTTAGGATTGATATCCTCCGCAATTCTGGGATTAGGAGTTTTAATAGTAGGAGGAGCTGTACCCGTTTTTTGCAGTGTCATCGCTATCGTTGCAGCCCTCCCTAGAATCAAGAGACAACGACCATCAATTATTGGTTTTCTTCCAGTTATACTTTACATAGGAAAAAGTTTCTTCTTTCTAAATCGCGATAATTATTACCAGGTTAATGAACTTTTAATTGCTGCTTTATTTTTATTTGAATAACCCTTCATTTGAGACGAGATTTCAAACATTTAATTTGAGAGGTTGACCACTTGACTTTTGAGTGTATACCAGATTTCCAAAGACTTGAAAAGACTTCGAGGCATTTCCAGAAATTTGAAGAGATTCCAGAGATTCCAAGGATTCCACGATTTTTACATCATTTCTATTTTCATGATAGAAAAATGAGTATTACTTGAAATTCTAAAAATTGTGATTTCTTCTATCAAATCTTTAGTTTTCTTATAAAAAAATGCGAGAAAACATCCTTTTTACCTGTCAATAATGAACTGGTTATGATTCAAGCTATAAAAATACATTTTTAAATAGAAACTCAGAATTGAAAGAACGTGAATATATTATATAGATTCATCATTTTGAATATGTATCATAAAATAATAAAAATTTCAAGAGATTTCAAATAATTCCAGAAATTTCAAAAGATTTAAAGGATTTCCAAAGAAAAAAAAGCTAAACAAAACTATGACAAAATATTCCAAAGATTCCAGTTATTTGAAAACATTTCGGAGATTTGAAGAGGATTTCAAGGAGCTATTAGAATTTTCAAAACATTTCAAAAGTTTCTAAAAGATTTTAAAACATTTCAATGATTTTTCGAAAGGATTGCAAAGTATCATAAGAGATTTCTGAAATTTCCAAAACATTTCAAAAGGTTTCAGACGTTTCAAGAGACTTCAAAATATTTCAAATATTTCCAAAGATTTCGAAAGATTTCGAGGCATTTCTAGAGATTTCAAGAAATTCCGAAGATTTTACATTACATATTTCCAGAGATTTCAAAGATTCCACGGTTTTTTAAATCATTTCGATTTTTACATTTTAAAAAATGAGTATAACTGGAAATTCTTGAAATTGTGATTTCTTTTATGAAATCTTTAGTTTTTTTATTGTAATAACCATAATTTGTAGTTTGAATTTATAAGAGAGAATTCGTTATTTACCAGAAAATATTCATATTCAATTAATAATTTAATAAATCCGAGAACACATCGTTTTTACTTGTCAATAATAAAGTGATTATGATTGAAGCTATAAAAATACATTTTCAAATAGAAACTCAGAATTTAGAGAAAGCTAATATTATATATAGATTCACCATTTTGAATATGTATTATAAAATAATAAAACTGTTAAAAGATTTCCAGAAATTTCAAAACATTTCGAAGATTCCTAAAAGGTTTCAAGGAATTACTAGAGATTACAAGAGATTTCAAAAGTTTTCAACTAAAAAAATTTCAATGATCTGAAACATTTCAAGATTTCCAAAGATTTTAACAGATTTGAAAATATATTGAAAGATTTCGAGAGAATTCGAAAGATTATAGAAGATTTCGAAAGATTTCAATTAATTAAGAACATTTCAACAATTTCGAAAGGATTTCAAGGGATTTTTAAATATTTCAAGATATTTAAAAAAATTCGAAGGATTTCAAAAGATTTTAAAAGCTTTGAAGGATTTCAGAAGATTTCAAAAGATTTCTATAGATTTCCAGAGATTCTCAACGATTTTAAGAGATTTCGAATGATTTCAAAAGATTTGAAAAGATTTCGTAAATAAATCAAACTAGATTATAACAAAAGATTCAAAAAGATTTCAAAAGAATTCAGAAGATTTGAAAAAATTAAGGATTTTCGAAAAATTAAAAAAAATTTGAAAGATTTAAAAATATTTCAGAAGATTTCTGGAGACTGAAATGGTTTCAAAACATTTCGAAGATTTCGAAAGCATTTCAAGATATTTATAAAGATCTCAGGAGATTTCAAAAGTTTTGAAAAGTTTTCGAAAGATTTCAATTAATGGAAAAAAATCGAAGATTTCGAAAGTATTTAAAGGGATTTTTGAAGATTTTAGGAGATTTTAAAATTTCTCGGAAGATTTCAAGATATTTCAAAAGTTTTAAAAAAATTTCAAAAGATTTTCAAAGATTTCCAGAGATTTCCAAATATTTTAAGAGATTGCAAATGATTTCAAAAATCTGAAAAGATACCGTAAATAAACTAAACTAGATTATAAAAAAAGACTTCAAAATATTTCAGGAAATTCGAAAAGAATTCAAGGGTTTTCGAAAGACTTCGAAATAATTTAAAAGATTTAAAAATATTTCAACAGATTTTTGGAGATTCAAATGGTTTCGAAAGCATTTCAAGGGATTTATAAAGATTGAGCGAGATTTCAAAATTTCTCGAAAGATTTCAAGAAATTTCAAAAGTTTTCAAAAGATTTCAACAGATTTTTAGAAATTTCCAGAGATTTCCAAAGATTTTGAGAGATTTGAAATGATTTCAGAAGATTTGAAAAAATCTCATAAATAAAAAAACTAGATTATAACAAAATATTTCAAGATATTTCAAAAGATTCTAAGAAATTTGTAAAGAATTCAAGAAATTTCGAAAGATTTCAAGAAACTTAAAAGAATTTAAAAGATTTCATACCTGGAATACCTGGATTACTCTAAGCAACAGGATATTGTGGGATATTTTATTTATGTCCCAAGATAACCTAGGCACATCTTAGGGATATCCCATCAATACGAGAATTTCGATATCCCTGTGATATCCATAGGCTATCCTGGGGTGTTTTTGAGACGTTTTGGAATATTTGAGAGTGTTGCATCCCTCATAGCAGCGGGATATTACGAAATGTCCTATTCATGTTCAGAAATATCCTGGGCATATCCTAGGAATATCTATGGCATATCCCGTAAAGTCGGAATTTTCTATATTTCTGGGATGTCCATAGGACAGTGATGGGAGATCGCGGATATCCCGAGTCTGCGTAGAAATTATTTCTGTGTATTTTTAGGTTATGTTAACCAAAAAATAAGAAAAATACACAGGTAAAACTACTGCGCAGACTCGGGATATTCGCGAACTTCCATCGCTGCCATAGGATATCCTGGGATGTTTTGTGGTCATTTTAAGGATGTTCAAAATTTCCACGTGAGATGTCTCAAAAACATCCCAGGATATATTATGTACAGGTACTTCCACAGATATGAAAGTTTCCGCCTTGAATGGATATCTCGTAAAAATCCCTAAGATGTCCCCACGATATTTTGGGACATAAATGAGACATCCCGAAATATTTCAATTGTTGCTACTTTTTTTTATTGAATGACTGTTTGGGACTTTAGAATATCCCAAAAACGTCCCCAAACATCCCAGGGCTGTCAAAATTTCTCTCTCGATGGGATATTCAATAGACGTCCCTATAGGATGTCTCTACGATAAATCAGAACATAAATGGGGTATACCGCTATATTCTGTTACTATAATGGTTAGAATTGTTTGTACTTAAAAAGGTATTCTCTCGAATTAAGGGATATTTATATACAAAAAAACTTAACTTGCGTCCTAAAGTAAGACCCAAGGGAGATTTATGCGTAAACATCTTCGATAAATGTTAAATCAAACTAAAAGCTTACATCAATTTAAGAATTCACAAGAACGTTAAAGATTTCAGGAAGATTTAAAAGATTTCAAAAATTTTATAAAGATTCCAAAAAATGATGAAAAGAGGTGTTTCGGGTTTCAATCGTGTGCAAAACTACGAATCTTGCCGACGTTTCGTGAACATTGCA
>JAUMHM010086289.1:0-11050 GCA_032362435.1 Melikaiella ostensackeni
ATTTAAACCCATAAATACCGACTCGCCTTCTGACGTCTCTTAGCAGTCAAAGAAAATTCCAAACCTCCATAAATATCCTCCCGAGGTATTTACAACCCGCCGTCGTCCAAGTGACAGGTAGAGAAAAGGGACTAATAAACTTGCGTTACAACGTCGTTGTCATTCATTCAAAGAAAATGTACTTTGGTAAAATACCTTACCCCTTTTAAATCTTGTGACATTTGTAAATTAAAATCAATGTATTCATTCATAAAATTACCTGTGAGATTTTATTGAGAAATAGAGCATTGCCTGACAAGTGAATAAACATTGAATCTCAATCTTTTAAATGTGCAAATATCTGGACTCAAGCCTGTGTGTCCTTTTTATAAACGGACTTTATCCCAAAGTGTTTTTGGTGTGATCTATAGAAGACATTATTCTTTAAAGGGAAGAATCGCTCCGCAATAGTTATAGACAGTATTATTGAATCATTGTAGTTAACTGTAAAAGTTTAAATAGGATGATAAATTCGTAGGCCGATAGTGAATTGCGCACCTCTACCGTCTACATATTTCCGACATCATCAATAAATATCATTGATAGAGTTAGGCATCGATTAATCAAGATTCATTAGAATCGGCGGAAGTATATTCATGCAGATAGATGCTCGCTTAGGTGAATCTGTAATTCAGTTTAGGTAAAACTAGTAGTGCTGTACACAGAACAAAAAAAAATAAAAATAAGAGATGAAAATATATAGGATAAATAAATAAATTTAGATAGTCGAAATATCTATAGAAATCGGATTATTTAGGATAGAGAAGCCTCCAGTGAGAGCTAATTAGTAGGCTCCGTCAGGGACCTTCCCATTGTAAAATTTCATATTAATAAAATTCTCTGTGTGTAAAAAATAAAAATAATAAAAGAATAATGGTTTATGTACTATATTGGAGATATTTCCTGTTAAGAAAAGTATGATGTTATCAGGATAGAAAGTTTAGGAATTATTGTATTTCTTCGTGTTTACAGTATTGTGTTTTAGAATATTCGTCCTTCTGAATAAATGTTAAATCTTACATGGAAATAAGCCTGTTTCCTCCTTTACTCGTAGCGACCCTTCCTTATATTTAATTAAATTGCGAATACGAGGATTAGTTAACCTCTTACCCGTAGTACGGTGAGTTTGTAGTAATAAGAATTTACATAGTTAAACAAACTCGTACGTTATAATATATATATATAATATTATTAAGGGAAAATAAAATAATCATTAAAATAATAGTAACAATAATGTTTGCGCGCGCAAGCCCGCGCGTATAATAGTCTACTACTAACAAATAATTTCCTAAGACTTGGAGGCACCCAAACTACTGCTTCAATCATCGCTCGTTTCCATTCTTCATCATCTGCTATGAGGCCCAAAGCTAAGCATGTTGCCGTGAATGCCCGTGAATTGCCATTTACTTTTGTTTTTCTAAAAACGTAATAAGTCGGGATATCAATATAAATTGTGAAGCTTCTCCGTTGCGAGAATTTAAAGCAAAAAAATCAAGTAACGTACGAGTAGTAACTTGATCGACAGCAAAATCCATTGCCTCCCTCAGAGCACTGTCTTTAGTATTCTCTGAGATCATACTTCGTTCATTTGGTGAATGCACCAGTAAGTGTACAACAGTATGACTTTCTTTTTGCAAAGGTTTACCGAAAATGCGCTAAACGGCTTCCCCTCGACCAACATATTGACCATCCACAAAATTCTGTATTTCATCATGATTCACGGTAGATTCCTCACTTGGAGTTCCTCTCACATTTATTGCAGCGGAGTCATTTCCTTTATGAACATATATATGCAAATATTCAACAGATTGCATACTTGGAACCACCTTAACATTTATGTGGCAATCAAATGTTAAGTGCAGGTATGGGCTGTATGGCACTACATAACGGTTATAAACTTCGTATCCACCTGGTCGTTGAAAGGTCAATTTTCGTGTCTCTTCGACGCTAATGTATTTGACCATTTTCATCTACTATCGAAAATTCTTGAAATTGTTTTGGAAAATGTTTTAAACATTTCACATCTAACAAACATAGGCCGCTACGACATGGACCATGTATACTATGCCTCATAATGATATCGTGTAAAACAGAATGATCATTTTTATCAGGAATCGCTGCAGAAATATAACGATCAATCATGAATTAAACATGTTCAATCATAAATGTGTTTTAATTTGAAGAGTAAACTAACAGGAAGTGAAATTAAGGGAAATACTGAATATACTAAAAAATTAATTTGAGTTTTTATGGTTTCCTTCGAATAAAGATTTGATCTCGAAAGGTGAATCTGGTAACTATTCAATTACTACTGCATCGTGACCACAGCAGTTATTAGAAGAATCCTTTTTATTTGCTACTTTTTCAGCAGCGAGGTGTTTTACTTTGCTGTGTTTACAGAGTGCATTCATTGGTTGAATATAATGCTCTTCAATATTGCCAATATCGTCTGATACGTTTGTTACTATTTGTGTTTTTTGTCGTTCTCGACAATGACGTTGGCGTTCTGCAAATGCACCTGACTTACTTGTGGTATTTAATGTGCCTTCAACAACTTCTTGCACGTAATGTGTTATATTTATTTATATTTATTTATTTTCAAAAATTGAGCTAATAAACCAAAATTGGAGTTGCCTAAGTGAAAGTTCATTGTGAAAATTATGAAACGAAAATAAATTTGAATTAATTTTTGAGGCAGAGAAATCCATTTCAGAACATCCACACAATAAACAGGTAATTCTTTGGTGAGAAATGATATTTCTTGTGATATTTGTGCAATACCTCATAATATTTTTCACATAAAATCAGATTTTTCCATTGAAAGTAGTAAATTTCGTAATATTTCAAAACGATTATCTTAATTTTTATTATTTTATTTTCTTGTATTTCTTTCTAAGATATCTTTCGGTTATTTCAGTTAGATAAGAAATTAATTGAATGTTAAGGCTGGCTAAAATGATTTTTATCATCGTGAATCCCTATTTATAGTTCTAAAGAAATTAAAATTAGAAAGTATTCTAAGCTGGAAAATAAGTATTTCGTTTAATCCTTTGAAGAATTAACTAAGTGTATTTTTTAAAATAATAATTCATCAAACTGGAACGTGATTACAATGTCATGTATTAAATATTTATTATTAACATGAACACTGTTTACTCTCTGCCATTAAACAATAGTCTTCCTGTTCAATAATGTATTTAAGATTTTAGTATTTTAATAAATTAATATTTGAAAGAATTAAACGAAATACTTGTTTTCCTGTTTAGAATGCTTTTCAATTTCAATTTATTTGGAATTAAAATAGGAATTTATGATAATGAAAATCATTTTATCACAGCTAGAACATTTTAGCACAGTTAGAAAATTTAAATCTTATTACCACTGATATCTAAAACTGATGTGAGGATTTTTCGAAATATTGAATTCTACGTTTTTTATGCACTTTATAATATTATAAAAATGGGTTTTTTATAGCAAAAATTTTTCCATCAATATACTATAATTCAAAGTTGATTTCTTAAAATACACAAGATAATAATCTGATAAGGGTATAATTTCATATATTTCAGGGAGGGGAATAATTCATATTCTATCTATAAGGTGAAACTTGTATGAAGAAAGACATTTTTCAAATAAAGTTTATTCCAGACATGAAATTTTAAAAAAGTACCTCAGACCAATATTTTTGTAAAATTTACTACATTTTATAGAAATTACATATTGATTTATAGAAAATTCTTGTAAGTAATTACACAATTATGTACCAAGATTTCTATGGCTTTAAAGGTCATAATGATATTTCTAATGCTCACTGCAATGACAATATTTTTAATTTTTATTAATTTTTAAGTTCAGATTTTTTACGAATTTTTTAATACCAAATTTAGCCTTTGGCTGCAGCCATAGATGAGATGACGAAAATATATATAATGATATTTATTTAAAACACATATTAATATGGTAGTATTATATTACATATATTATTATTATTATTACATACATTATATTATATATTGGCTTTTAAGTGAGGCTTCTTAGACACAGCATTTTATAAGCTTTTGTATAATTATGAGAAATAAAAATTCAATTTAATATTATATAAATTAAAGGACATCAGCATACATATAAACAAGCATTTTTTCTTAAATTCATGTAACAAACAACATTTTTCTTTTACGGGCGAGATAGTAATTTCAAATTTTCGCGCTCTATTTCTAAGGTTTGTGGTTATGTTGTACATATTTTTCGTGAAAAAACTTACATATCACTACTCTCACAACATATATGTGCTTTTCAGAAATCAACTTTCATTGTTAAAAAAAAATATTTTTATGCCATCTTGGATCGCCATATTGGAAGATGAAATGCCTTATCACTGCTAAAGATTATCTTTGTCTCTGTTTGGGGTAGAGATGGGCGCTGACCAGCCTTACCTCATAAAGTACTGAATTTCTAACATTTCTTTTCGAACTGACCGTATTTAACGTAAAAGTGGTGAATTGCTTTTTTCTTTACATTTAATGGGTCGCGAGCAAATAAATGACCATATAATGTAATTTTGTGTTGTTTTTTTAAAATTAATTTTAATGCAAATATGTCGGAAAAAAGTGAAAGTATTATGTCAAGGTCGTTTTAAAGGATTATAACCTATTTAACTCAAGTTGATTTGCGTACCAAACTCTTCTAGAAAAGCTAGAAATCGACATTATCGACAGAAATAGACACGTTGACGCTGTCAAAAAATATACGCCGGGAATTTTGAGAATAGGTGACAACATACTTTACAGCTACATTTTAAATAAAAAAATCGGTAGCAAAATATTGAAGATAGGAAGCTATACAATAGGAAAATGTTTGTAGGTTATGTATCTCATGAACATGAAAGAGGTAATGTTTGCTCACGAATCAACACTTCTACACTTTTTTCATAATCCAATAATATTTCATGCGATCTTCTTTGCAAACTTAGTGTTCTTAAATGCTCAAGAATTTGTGTTGAGCAAATGCTCTCGAGAATATGCTCAGAATTTAAACTCGAACGCAGCATTTATTGAGCATTTAAGAGAATTTAAAGCATTTATTGAATGAGTTAAATGTATATTGGTTTCATATTATACACTGCTTGATGCGGAAAATATCTTTTCTATTACTTTGACTTCATTGATAATTTGAAATTAGCGCCCTTTCTAATTTGAGTAGATATAGCGATACATTCTCCCGCTAAATTTAAATAATGAAATTATTATTTGAGTATTTTTAAATAAAATTATTAACTACGATTTGAATACATTATTATACTACTGCTACTACATTATATTATAGATATCGACTACAATTTGCAATAAAACGTAAAATGTAAACAGGAAAACATTTTTGATTTGAAATTTAATGAAAATAGAAGATACGATTTCTTAAATCTTAATTCAAAATGCTCATAAGGGGTCATCCACAAATTAGGTAAGGTGTTCTTCTGAAATTTTCAACCGCCTTTCCCACCATGTGAGATACTGCAAAGTTTGCTTTATCCCCCCCCCCCTCCCGCGCCCAAAATCTTACTAAGATTTCATAAACTTATGGAACGAACATACATATAAATTTTTTTAAATAAACGTAGAACATTAACGAAATTAGTTTTAGGAGAGAAAATTTCCAGTTTTATAATATAATAATGTTGAAGTATTAAAAATGAAATTCAATGTTTATTTTAACTATTATTCTTTAGTCTATACATTATCAAAATTTCTATTTGTTTATCACAGGCTTCACAGTCTTTCCCCTATATCGCTCTTTTCCTCTTTTCTCGTTTTCAACTTAAATGCGAACTCATTTAATAGAACCTAATGAGAAAATCAAACTATTTTAGATTGAAAGTTCATTCTTTTGATAGAAAAGGCTACTATTATACTTTTGATTGACAGTTCATCTTTTTTGGTTAAAAATTTAATTATTTTATTGCATGTTCTACAGTTTCGTTACAAAGTCATTCTTTTTAGTTGAAAATTCGTCTTTTTGGTCGAAAATTCATATATTTTGTTGAAAATTCTTCTTGGTTCAATTTAACTGTTTTCGATTTAAAACTAAAATCTTCTTTGCTTGAAATATCGATTGTTACATTTTTCGTTGAGAATTTATCATTTTCGGTTGAAATTTCAACTACTAAATTTTTCGTTGAGAATTCATCTCTTTTGTTTGAAAATTCAAGTGCTTGGTTAAAAGTAGAAATATTTTGTTGAAAATTCCTTTTTTTGTTAAGATTCATCATTTTAGTTAAAATTTCATTTCTTTGCTTGATAATTTAACTAGTTTGTTGAGAAATCTTTTTTTTTTTTTGACGAAAATGTATCTTTTTTAATTGAAAACTCAACTATTTGGTTTGAAATTCATGTATTTTGTTCAAAATTCGTCTTTGTGATAGAAAACTAATCTTTTTAGTTGAAACTTCAACTATTTGGTTGAAAATGCATCTTTTTGGTTGAAAATCCATCTATTTGGAAAAAAATTCATCCCCCTAAATCGTCTTACGTAATTTGTGGATGACCCCTAATTAATACAAATATTTTTTTACATATACACTACAGAGTCAATTAAACTATATACTTGTTTTAAGTTATATATTGATCGATACGAAAAATATGTTTTATATTACTTTGACTTCTATGATAATTGGAATTTAGCGCCCTTTCCAGTTTGAGCTGGCGATACATTTTCCCGCGGAAAAAAAATGTAATTATAATTTCAGCATTTTTGAATAAATTTAGCTATTTAAGCGATCACAATTTGAAATAAAACGTAAAATGTTAACAGGAAGACATTTTTTCTTTGAAAGTTAATAAAAATAGAAGATACGATTGTTTAAATCGTGATTCAAAATGCTCATAAATGCTTATTAAATTCTCAAAGCACATAGAAGTCGAGCATATTCTTGAGCATATAAGAAATTCTCTGAGCACTTAAACTCTTTAAAGCATATGCAAACTACACTCTTCCACTTAATTAAACTTTTTCAGGCCTAAGATAAATATCGCATTCTTCTTACTTTTCTTTTAAATCCTAATTTACCATATTTACCGTAAGTACCGTCAATTTGGTAAGAAATTTGGGAAATCTGGTAAATTACGGTCACTGCCCATCCATGACTTGGGCTTGGGGCAAAGATATTTGGGGGGCCTGATGAAATTCCGTCAAGAAATAGATTTCTGCAGTATCAGTTGTGTGCATTGTTGACGAGCTACCCTGCTTTATCACCAGGGGCGCTCCAGTCGAGAGAGCAATACCCTGATCTTTCACTCACCGCGTCTCAGTTCTCAGTAGCTCGGAATCCGTGTTCCGCAGTGTTCCGCTTGTGTCCGGTTTGTTTCGTTTTTGTGACAGATGTTTATTCTGCGTCTTTCAAGTGCATGCAAACTACCTTACTAAGGAATAATAATCCCTACAAAACGATGAGAATGAGACTGTTGTCTCAATTTTTCCATCCATGGTGTGTGAAGTGAAGAAAATAGTGTTTACTGACTTCTTTCGCCAAACTTTTGTTCTTGGCGTCCCCCACGTGATATGGTTTGTCGGCCTTTTGTTGAGTCACAACGACAACAGTCAACGATAACCTATTGTTGCAGAATGTAATCGACTGTCAGTGAATCAGTTGTTACTTTTAAAAGTGATTATCAAGCAATTTTCATAGTGTTTGGAAATCCAGTCGATCAAAATAGATTTCTTGGTATGGAAAATCGGTCGGTACTGCAGTACACGACGCAGCATCATTGGTAACCTGATTTTCAGAGTTAAGGATCGGCGATCGTTTTACCAGCGAAAAGAAGGAGGAACACCTTTTATGGCTCAGAGTGAGTGGCTTGACCTCTTTAATCTTCTATGTTATTATTTCCGTAAGGGTATTTACGAGACTGTCACGTGACCAATTCTTTTTTGCAAACTTACTCATAAACTAGGATTTTTTGTACCAGACGGGCGTTCGTCTTTGTTTCTTTTACGACTTTACGTCTATTTAGTATTTTAAAATTTAATAAAAACGCTTCAGAGAAATGACAACTATATTATAAGTTATGAATGTGTAATTGTCAACTGTTGGCCGTGTTTCTATTATCCAATTCTGTTATAAAAATAAGCTTCAAGTTTTTCTTTGTATGGAAAACGCATTCGAGCTTTGAGTCATATAGTCGTTATTTATATAGATCATAGTCTTTTGTCGCGAACCTGTGAATATAACCTCAAAATTTAATAATGTTTGAAAATACTACTGATAAATGCACAAGCGTGAAGCGCGCGTTCATTTACTTGGATATTTATTTCCTAAAAAAGCATAAACAATATAAAAATCCATAATACAGGGTGTCTACTAACTGGGATATAGCTGGGAATTTTAATAAAACCAGGAATACAAATTGAAACCGGGAATCACATTTAAAGTTTTCGAAAAAGGGATATTTTTCATTAATCTTGATAATGAGACAAATAAATTAAATATATAACCTTTCAACAATTTTATAACAATCAAAAACAGTGTGGAAGCTCTGAACAAAATTGGTGCTCTGTATCAGATTTAATAATTTATTACCATGAAATTCTACTTTTTTTTTAAATATCGATTTTTGAAAATAAACTCATGTTGTATTTTCCAAATTAGGACATATAGATTTTCAATTTCTTTGCTATTAGCGATTAATTATTTATTAACTATTGAAGAGTAATTACAGAAACCAGTATAAAAGTTATTTATTTTTGTACTGAATAAATTTTACATTATCTGTGTTATAAATACGTGCAATTAAAATTAAGCTGTCATAATAAAAGGTTAAAGATAGTTTTTTGTTTGCAATCTTTGAAATCTTTGGGAAATGAATTACAATCTTTTGAAATATTTGCGATATCTTTCTAGAATCTTTAGAAATATTTTAAACCCTTTGGAATCTTTAAACTCTTTCGGAAATCTTCTGAAATCTTTGTGAAATAATTGAAATCTTTGTGAATCTTGTGAAATCAAATCTTTGAAATCTTTTGAAATCCTTATGAAATGATTTAGAATCTAGGATCTTCTGAAATTTTTTGAAATCTTTGTGAAATTCTTTGAGATCTTTAAAATCTTTGCGAATTCTTTGAAACCTTTCGGAATCTTTGAAATCGTTCTAAAACCTTTGAAATCTTTATGAAATCTTCTAAAGTCTTTTCAAATCTTGTGAAATCAAATCTTTAAAATTTTGTGAAAACTTTGTGAAATGATTTAGAATCTTTTGAAACGTTTTGAAATTTTTGTGAATTTCTTTGAAGTCTTTGAAATATTTGCGAGATTTTTGAAATTTTCTGAAATCTTTGAAATCTTTCTAAAACCTTTGAAATCTTTGTGAAATTCTGTGAAATGATTTAGAATTTTTTTATGTTTTGAAATGTTTGCGAATTTCTTTGAAATCTTTGAAATCTTCGCGAAAACTTTGGAATCTTTGAAATCTTTTTTCAAGTAATTTACTATCTTTGTGAAATGCCACTTATCGATAATACATTTTTTCATCATTCCAAATTACTCTTTACCTTACTTTCTTTTTGAGTACGTGTTTCGTTTGGCTTGCCAGTGAGACTTTGATGCATTAAGTGGACATTTCATAGCAGACGTGGTTTTTTTTACAAAAAATGCCTTAAAAAATTCGCAATTTTCAAAAGTTATTAAAAGTTTAATTATTTAATCAAAAATATTTCTTTGTCTCGCGGTTTCAGTTTTAACTAGCCGAAGGATTAGACTTTATTTCCACGCTTCAAACTTTCCAGGTTTATTTGAAAAAGAACGAAAATTTTAAACACGAGTTTAAACTTTTTTGACCCCCTGTGGGCACCTTTCCCCTGCTTGAAGTTATACGTATAATTTATTAGGCAGGATTTATTTTATTTATATTTTTAAATAATGATTCTTTGTGTGTTTATTTGTATGTCTCTTAAAAATCCAAATATGCATTTTTAACTAGATATTTATGCAAAGATCAACAGGGCCTAGTTTTAAATGCCATAAAAAAAAAGACTTACAAAGTAAAAAGATAAGTGGAATCCTGTTTTAAAAGAAATTTAATTCCCTATGACAGATTTATGTATATGGGCAATTTTCAAATATATTTCATATTGTATGTCCCTCGATGTTTATTCGACGTTCCCAGACCATTTTTGACTTATTAAAGGGCTGACAGCACATATGATGGCCTACTTTCTTAGTCCATACCGGAATTTTAAAAAAATTACAGTTAGGCGTACCTTTTTTGCAATAGAGTAGTCAATTTTTAGCCCTTTTACGTGTCCCTCCATACATTTTCACTTACTTGAAATGTGATGGGGGAGTGGTAGTGTGCTTTAAGTTATGAACGTTCAAATGAACAAAATTTTTTACTGATGCCTTTATAAACTAAAAACCGTGCGAAAATGTTTGTTCATTTACATCAGGAATAATAGATTATCAAAATAAACTTATAATGCATTAGTTTTAATTGTAGTTCGAAAAATATTTATGGATAAAATAGAAATGGGAAAAATATTTCGTTCATTCGAACATTCAGAATCCCAATATGGATGATCAAAAATTTGAGAAGAACAGGACCATTAAAAATGTTTTCACTTCTATACTTTCAATCTAGAAACATTATTCTCATGCTATTTTCGGCAAAAAGGGGTTTTCTTCCTGGGTTTAAAATAATAAATCTATATTTGGTGAACGAAATTCCAAGGTTCACAGAGGATGGGTGAGATAACTTTTAAAAATATTGTGGTAAATGTTGTCAAAATGCATGAGGGAATTTTCTGTTTTGGCATTCTAACAATTGGTAGGTCGGCACGAATTTATCGCGCGTACTGTGATGTAAATAGTCACCTAACTTTTTTGAGTTGGTGACACTGAAAAAAAGGTTTCTGAAGAAGATGCTATACATATATAAAATGTATGCATTTCTTATGTACCTTTCTGTACAATATTCTAACATTTATGTTCCAAAAATAATGTATGCTTATTAATTTTCAGATGATTATG
>JAUMHM010086290.1:0-11050 GCA_032362435.1 Melikaiella ostensackeni
TGTGGTGCCACCGGCGGTCGTGTACCGGTACTTCGTAGCCAAAACTTGGTAACAGGCAAATGCATTGAGGCTTGGAGCAAAGATATTATATACATAGGTGCGGCGAGTGGCGGCGGAGTGGGGGAACGGTATATATAGCTCATTACTTTGCGGTCATACCTAGCTGCTGCCCTCTTCGTTCTACCTTCCACTATAGGTAAAATCGTTGTTCTGGGGGTAATAACAGCTCCTCGCTGTTTTCTCAAAAATCCATATGGTAGATGCTGGAATATTTTCGCGTTTTACAAAATAACAAATGAATATAAAATTACAATATTTTTGCAATTCTGATTCTTAATTAATTTATGCGAAACAGAAATTATTCATAATATTAAAGTTTTTCCACTTAAATTATTTTTTATGCTAATTTTGTAATCAAGTCAATATTTATATTTCTAATAGGCATGCAATTTTATTTTAAATTGAAAGGAATAATTTTAAATAGAAAATGTTCAAGTCTAAATAATATTTAGATTGGAAAATTCAAAATTTTAATTAAAATTTGTAAAATTGGAGGAATTCGCGTTAAAAGCGCTTCAAAAGTGATAGGGTAAGTCTTCCAAACCCGTTTAATACACTAAATGAGTCTTCATTTATTGATCGATCAAATGAGCGCCTTCACGGCGTGAAATTCGATCGAAATGATATGAGAGCCTCGTTCGAAGAGATTATACTTATCTTACCATGTAGTTATCTCCAAGTTCACTAGAATGCACAACCTTTAGAGACCAAAAAATGTAAGGTCAGGGGGCCCCAATATCATCGCTACGGGCCTGCATCTGACCGGCTTCATTCATATTTTCAGAGGTAAGCTACTTAAAAGAAAAATATTAGTGATCTTAGGAATGATCAAGAAATGGGGTGGGTACAAAAGAAAATATTTCGAGCCTCGTTCTCAAGATTATACTTACGAGTATCTTCCCATGTAGAGGTTTAGAGAGAAGGTCACAATATTTTTCTTGCACTCTATCTCTTTATTTGTACGCTTAATAGACATAATACTTAATTGAACACAGCTCGAGTGCGAGCATCAAGTACAAACAATGCAAGTCATAAAAATAAACGAGGTAGAAAAAGTTATTAGACATAATGTAAAAATACAATTTTTAAAATTATAAAAATATATAAAGATATACTCAATATAAAAATACAAGGCTCAATCTTTGGATAGTACGTCCTGAGCGAAGTCGTCATTGCCTGATCTAATAGGTCTATTGTACACATTCGCGAACATTTGTGACTGTGAAGTCCATCCAGCAGTTTTGCGAATAACCTCTAGGCTAATCCCACTTTGACGGGCTGCCGATGTGGCGGCGTGACGTGTCGAGTGGCCCGAAAAAACATTGGTGTCTATACCACTTCTTGTCAAAATTTGTTTGATCCATCTACTAATAGTTTGGGTAGAAACTAGTTTGCAAGGTTTTTTTAGAGAAATAAATAGCTTATCAGTATCGCGTCGTAACTTTGATGCAGTTTCTATATATTTCAAAAGTGTCGAGGCCACACATAGTTCAGGCTTTGACCTGAGAAAAGGAACAATCAACAGCGGTTGATCTCTACCTGGGGCCGAGGTTTTTAGAATGTCCTGAATTCTTATCTGTATTTGATCCGGTGTAACTGAGAGTGGATTTTGATATTGATGTTAAAATAACCTCGATAGATTCTGAAGGAGTTCCTTTTCTCAAGAAAGCTTCCACGATAGCTTTCCTACCATCAATTCGAGTGTTTGCGCTCTGGGATAAGTCTTCCTCCTACAGGGAGATAATAATAAAAAAGGGTTAGGCTTAAGCACTAGAGGTTGACCATTTAAAAGCTCATAAAATAGAGGGTACCTGGGTTGATTCGGTCAGTTAGGGACCACTACTATACCGGAAGACTTTTCTGCTTTGATCTTTTTCAATACCTTAATTATAACCACGAAGGGGGAAAAGGCATAAAAGTTACAGCCCGACCAATCGAAGGTAAAGGCGTCAATTTGTACCGCCCCGGGGTCCAGGAATCGCGAATAGTAAGAGGCCCAATTTTGTATTTTTGCTAGTGGCAAATAAGTCCATATCTACGTTGCCGACGGTGTCGATAATTTCATTAAATGCAGAATTTGCCAGTTCCCACTCCATGTCATCATTGCCAGTTCATGATGAAGCATCGGCTTCGGCATTTTCTTCAGATGGGATGAAGTAAGCAAATAAGAAGATATTTTTGCATTCCGCCCATTGCCAAATTTCCTTCGCAAGAGCGTGTAGTTTGGGAAATCGTGTACCTCCCATCTTATTCACGTAAGCGATTGCGGTCATATTATCGACACGGAGGAGGATCTGACAATTCTGGACATTGTTCGCTAGGTTTTGTGGGCAATTTTGACGTCCATCAACTCTTTGTAGTTGATGTGCCACTGTTTTTGGTTGGAATCCCAAAGTCCGTAGGCATTATTTATGCCGTCAGTAACACCCCAGCCCGAGTTCGAAGCATCTGTAAAGATTGCTCTTTCGTATTGTCCATCCTTAAACGAACTTTTAGCATTTTTAATGCTTTTTTGCCACCAAATCGGATCAGACAGAAGATCTTGAGGTATCGTTATTTGAACGTCGTAGTTAAAACCATTCTTAGAAAGAGACGTATCCCTGAACCTTCCCATTTGCTTCAGATACAGCCAACCGTAGTCAATGCCAAGACTATAATTTACTATAAAATCCGTGACCCGTTTTTCCAAGGACAATCGTTTTTCGTCTGTAATCCGAACAGAGACATTTTCGGAATCAATCACGAACCCTAAAAATTTACATTTTTTCGCCGGGTTTAAATTACTTTTGCGCATGTTAAGTAAAAATCCCAAAGATTGCAAAAGAGCCAAGGTTTTTTCAACGTTTTTCGCACATTTATCGAAGGAACCTTCAATACAAAGGATGTCATCCAGGTAAATGACCGAAGAAAAGTGCTGAGCCCTAAGAAGTCCCATGACGGGATTCATGAGCTTTGTAAATATATAAGGACTAGTGCAAAGTCCGCAAGGCAAACAAGTGAATTGATATAATGTACCCAGAAATTCAAATCGCAAGAATTTTTTGCATGACTCATGAACCGGAACGAGGTAGAATGCATCGGACAGATCCAGAGAAGCCATAAAATAGCCTGGGAAAATTAGATTTCTAGCTGTTCTCAGATCCTCCATTTTAAAATTTTCAGGATCTATAAATTCGTTTAAACCTCTTAGATTTAATATGAATCTGTAGGATCCATCTGGTTTGGGTGCGAGAAAGGCGTAAGGCGACAAAAACTGATTATGGAGCGGTTTGCAAGATCCAATAGCTCCTTTCTTAAGATGTAAATTGATGGCATCTCTGTATCTGTGTATTTCATGCAGCGGGATATTTGTAATCGGTACCATATGCTGGATAACCGGCCTGGCAAACATTATTTCATAACCAGTATTACATTCTGAAATAAATGGATTGTCTGTTATTTTTCTCCACTCTTCAATATAAAATTTTAAGCGGCCCGCAACTTTACTTACACCAGTTATAGTTTTTTCTTCGGCCACGGAAACTTGTTCAGAGTCTCGTTCTTTGGAAACTGCTGTTTCTGGGTGAAAAGAGGCTTCTGGTTGTTCCTGAAGGGTAAACACGGCCTGAAGAAGGGAGCTGAACTTGCCAGACCGGGGCTAGGCCTGAACCCCGGGCGACAATTGAAGTTTTTTGTACTCTGCGTGACACTTGTAGAAGGCTGTTGTTTTGCGTCTGCAGTGAGCCTTTCAATTGCTTTGGCCTGTTTCAGCTTGAATACAAGGTCGTTTCCGAAAAGGTACTCATCAGGCTTAGACTTGTCCAGGATTTCCTTTACTGTTTTGTTGAAACCTGGTATAACCGTCGCCCTTCTTGCGACTGATTGTTTGTGATAAACATCAGATAAAATTTGTAGAGCGTCGAAGAGGTTCTCGAAAATCTGTACTGGGTCAATGCTCTCCGTTCCAGTAATGATAGTTGAAGTAACTGAGTCCACCGCCATCAGGGCTGATCCAATGACATACTGTATTTGCCTTTAGTACTCATCTCTCTTTTTTGCTTGCAGCAAATATTCGCGACTCGATTGGGGCATTCATTTTGGGAGCCTCCAAAAAGTTGGTTCTTTTATATTTGGTTAGCAATTCTTCCACCTTTTTCCTCAAAAGACCTTCTTCTGTCCAAAACTTCAGCCTGGTGACAATGTTTGAATGTAGGGATAAATCCAGGGATTTTAACAAAGATGGATCTTCACCAAGGATTTTCTTAAAGCATTGGTTTATTTCAACCTCAGGCTGGATATTGTCTGCAGTCGATAGAGTTGCTTCTCCTTTTATTGATTCTAAAAATTAACGGGAAAGCAGAAAATATAGCACCAGGAATGCTTATGTTCGTACATATATACTCAATTAAAATATTAATGTCGTGCCTCTCGTGCAAGCTCATTAACTAACTTTCGTAAAAACGTCTTGCCACCCGTGCAAGCTCGTTTCGAAATTTTATGACAGTAAACAAATTTTAACGTTTTGCCTCTCGTGCAAGCTCTTTAACTAAGTTTCGTAAAATCGTCTTGCCACCCGTGCAAGCTCGTTTAAAAATGTTCTAACATGTCTTGCCTCCAATGCAAGCTCGTTAGAAGAATTGCGCAGTAATGCACAGTATTATGCGACATTGCGTAATGTGCTTCTATGCTTAACAAAGAGTTATGAACTGTAGAAAACAATAAATTTTATTTAAAAATTACCTTGTTTCGGAAATTCAACGCCGGGTAAATCAAACAGATCACCATAGTCATCCTCGCGGGTAGGTCCAGGATCGTTTCCATTCTGCGCAATAAGCGACTCATTGTCCGATGAGAAATCATACTCGGTTAAATTATTTCAATATTACTGCATGCGACTTAATTTAGATTCCATTCAATCTAGAAATTCAGGATTCACTCTTTTTCTGTTCATGTTTAAATAAATCACAATCACAAACGAAGTAAAACGGAGATCAAAATAAAACACTACTGCACTCTAGCGCACACCAAAGAGATATGGATGAAGCCGGTCAGGTGCAGGCCCGTAGCGACGATATTGGGGCCCCGTAACCTTACATTTTTTAGTCTCTAAAGGTTGTGCATACTAGTGGACTTGGAGATAACTACATGGTAAGATAAGTATAATCTCGAGAACGAGGCTCGAAATATAATAATTATTTTTTTAATAGAGATTTTAAAAACTTATTTCTGTTACTCAAAGAAAAAAATTTAATTAAATAGTTTAAAAAATGACATTTTAAGCACAAATTTTATTTTTTTTCAAATATAAATTTTGAAAAAATTTATGCAAAGCACTTAGATTTTATCATTTTTTCTCTAAAAGGACATTTTGAAGTATAAAAAAAATAAGCATAGAGAAAATCGGAGCAGGCATTTTTTGAGAATCGAGATGAAAAAAAAATTTATAAAAAACACTGAGAAGTGTTCAAAATAGAAAAAGTGCAATAACTTAAAAACATTTTCAAGTGAAATATTTGGCAATCTATATTTTCTCTACCAAACAAATATGTAGCAAAAGTGTTAAAAAAATCGATGATGTAAAGATCTTGCTTTCAACTCAAGGCAATTTAAAAAAGTTATAGGATTTTCAAAATTTTCAAAAATTACCAAAAATTTTGAAATTGTTACAATTTTGAATTTTTTATTTTTAAATAGTTTTTGAATTTGAATTCCTTAAAATAAAACTTATTAAATTAGAATGCTTAATTCAATTAGTAATAAATTGTGACGTTATTTGTTTGAATCTAAAATTGATAAATTTTAAATGTTTTAATATTTAATTTTTAATTGTAGAAGCTTAGAATTCAGAAAAGTTTTTGCTTTGAATGACTTAATTTGTAGCTTAGTTTTGAATACTTAAAATTAAACATTTTTCAGGTTTAAAAGTTTGAAACAGGAAATGACCAAAAGTTGTATGTTTCTATTTTAAGTGACCACCCTGAAATATTATTATAGATTGAAAGAATTATGAGAATAGTTTAAAAAAATTGGAAAGGGTTTTAAAAATTTTGAGTTTTTAAAAAATTATATGTGAAAATTTTAAGGAATAAAAAAATTTTCCAATAATTTTAAAAGATTCAGCTGTTTTCATGGATTTTAAAGGATTAGCAAGAATTACAAAGTAAAAGAACAAATTTCCAAGGCATTTTAGAGCAGCCTTGATGAAAAATGTATTTATACAATACAATACAATAACGTACTAAAATGTTGAAATTGTATTTTTTGTTAGTAAAAATTTGTAATTACTTGTAAAATTGTGTAAAAGTGTCCGAATTATAGCAAAAATTTAGCTTCTTTTTTCGTATATTTCTACATATTTAGTTTCCAAAACGCTCTTCCATCCCTCTTGTAAAAAATTTGTAAGTACTGGTAAATTTTTGTAAATGTTCCCGACTTTTAACGAAAAATTCTATTTTTTACTTAGGAGATTTGTTTTCTTTGGTTTTCGAAACGTAGAAAATTATAACAATACAATCTACTTTATTTGCTAGAATTCTGACACTTTTACAAAATTTTACAAGTGCTTTAATTACAAATTTTTACAAAAATTACAATTTTTACATTATTATACTTCATTCTAGTTTATTGTATTTTATTGTGAAAATACATTCTCACCAGGGACAACCTGTTAAAGTATTATTTACATTTTATATCCTACAATCAGCGAACAAACTTTCAATCAACTTGGATTTGCGATGCTACATTGCCTTTGTTCATAATTCACTTTGACAGATTTCTCTTGACAGATCCCATTGTAAAAGTATCTACTTACAGATTCATTAATGAAGTTTAATATTATCTACGCTCTGTCTCAACGTTATTCTCATTAAGACAACCTTAGTGGAAATGTATTTTCACATTAATATGCAATAAATTACGATACAGTACAACAATGTGAAAATTGTAATATTTTTAAAAAATTTGTAATTGCTAAATACTGTAAAAGTGTCCAAATTCAGACAAAAACTTGTATTTTGTAGTTTTGTTCTGTTTTTGAATGATTTTTGTAATTTTCTACAATTTTTTACGAGTTAAAAAAAACAGTTGAAAATTGCAATAATAATTTTACTATAAACTAAAAGTTTTTTCTAGAATTCGAACACTTTTATATAATTATAAGTAATTACAAATTTCAACAAAATTATAATTTCCGCATTGTTGTACTTTACTGTAATTTATTGTATTTTATTGTGAAAATACATTTCTACCAGGGAAATTTTTACAGAAAGTTAAAATATTGTAATTTCTTGTAGATTGTTGTTATAATTTTCTATCAAGGTTTTAATTGAATTTGATTTCTTTTAAACAATCTGAAATTATTCAATCTTCAGAATTCCTATGTATGAAATTCTATATATGAAAATTGTATTTTCACAATAAAACGAGAAAAATTCGAAAATTATATTTGTAGGAAAAAAAATTCTCCTAAATTCTCTTAAATTATCTTGACTTAAACTTTAATTTTTTTAATTCATTTGAATTCGTTGAATTCTCTGGAATAACTCTTAAATTCTCTTGAATCTTTTGAATTTCTTGACCTCTTTAAATTCCTTGAACTCTTCGAAGTCCTTGAATTCTTTGAATACCTTGAATTCTCTCAAATTATTTTGAATTCCTTGAACTCTCAACTTTTCCTTAAACTCTTTGAATTCTTTGAATTTCTTCAATTGATTTGATTTGATATTTATTAACGGTAAAAACCTTTTGTACATAATCTTAATTTTAATATAATACAAAAAAATTGTACCCTAATATTCTATCTGGTACAGGTTGTTATCAATTATATTCCTCTTGACACATATTTCTTAATGTCCTATTTCTAATATTTACTCGTAGTTTAGACTGTAAATGATGTGATGCATTCCTTAAATTGGCTCGGAGACTGCGCAAAGATATCAACGTCGTGTGACACGTTATGAATTTTGTTGTAATCTCTACATATTTTAAATAAGGTGAAACAGTACCCATAATCTGTTCTGTGATCTGGTATTATGAATAATTTCAGCTTACGCGTCGGTTTAGGTGCAGTTCTAATCTATGCGAGTTCTAGCAATTCCTAGCAGGCAATTAATCCATTGAGTAATTTATAAAAAAATTATACTAGCGCGTTATCTTCGATTCTTTAGTGAATCCATGCTTAACACTTCAGCCACTGTGTCTAAGTAACCATCTTTTTATGGGTCCTTGATTTATACGCAATTACCCTCAAGAATTTTTTTTGAAGTGCTTCAATGTTCTCTCTATAAACCTCCTGATATGTTTTCCATACAACTGACCCATACTCAAATATTGGCTGTACCAATGATACAAACAAGTTCCGCATTGTGGATAAATGTTTCAAATCTTTTGATACACGCAACACAAATCCCAGCTTCCTTTCCGCCCTATTCGCCACGTTCTGCATATGTGTTACCGTTTTAACCCGAATTCAGTTAAAATTGGTTTCAGCTATAGTTAAAACGCAAAATTACCACAAGTGTTTGTTATAATTAGTTCTAAGTAGTCAAAACGCAAACGTAACCAAGTGCTTTTGTGGAAACCCGAAGAATTTTTTAATTCAACCTGATTTCTAGTTTTAACTGAAAATCCCAGTTAAAATTAGATTCACCCGATTGTACTTTTGGAAGAACTAGTTTTGCCTATAGTATTTAGAAAAAAGTCGAAATAATAGGTGTCGCAGGTAAATAGCTGTTTTGGGAAAATAGCTTCTGCCTATAGGCAAACGTTTTCGGCCTGGGAAGGGTTATGCAAAAAGCTCGAAACTTCGTGTCGTCTTTGATATGAAGCGGAAATTCCAGCTACTCGAAAACGCCCACAATGCGAACGGCTCCGATTTTTCGAATGTTCAAAACTTTCATGTTTGGAGATGTAACATTATGTTGAAAAGAAAATTTCATGAGATTCCGTATTAATAGGTTTTCGGTTTGCTGATAAACAATTTGAAGATCATAAGTCGAATCCAAGATTGCAAATCAATCACAGGGGTGCTTCCCGCCTACCATGAAACTTTGGAAAGAGGTCGTGGTGAGAACTAAATTATGTCTGTGACCAGTCACAGGGGTCCTTCCCGTCCGCTACGAGACGTTGGAAAGGGATAGGAATGTGACCTAAATTATTTCTGCTACCAATAACCGTGGTGCCTTGCCCTTCACGAAACGTTGAAAAGAGTTAGGGTTGGGATATACATAATTTTGTGACTAATCACAGACCCTCCTATCTCAAAAAGTATTCGAGATATTGATTTAAAAATTTCAGATTTCACTCAATGCATAAGACATCGCATTTACAAAGTTTAGGTTATATTTGCCTATGAAGCATATACAGTAGCTCCAGTGCATACAGCTACAAACTCAGTTCTTCGGGTTTTCACTGAATAGTGCACGTAAAACTAGTTCTTCCAAAAGTAAAATTGGGTGAATCTAATTTAACTGAGATTTTCAGTGAAAACTCGAAATCAGATTGAATTAAAAAGTTCTTTGGGTTTTCACAAAAGCACTTGGTTACTTCGCGTTTTGAATAGTTAAAACTATATTTCACAAATACCCTCGGTAGTTTCGCGTTTTAACTAGTTCAAACTAATTTGAACTGGATTCGGGTATAAACGATAACATATGCAAATAAAAGGTGAGCGCACTGTCGAATATAATTCCCAGGTCTCTCACACTTGGTACTACCAGGAGGAGATTATCTTCAAAACTATACTTGAAAGTTATAGTATTTATTTTCCGCGTCATGGTGTACTCTATCAAAGGCTTTGGCAAAATCCGTGTAAATAGCATCTACTTGTTTGCGTCTTTCCATATTACTAGTTATATAGAGCCTATGATTTACAAGATTTGTAATAGTGGATCTTCGAGAATAGAAACCATGTTGCTCTGCTATTATGTATTATGTTCTGAAAAGAGTCTCTGTGCTTATCCACAACATATCTATTCAGTATTTTAGTCAGAGTATCTTGAATGGAAATGGGTCTGTAATTTTTTACATTCTGTTTTGATCCAGATTTGTTTACTGGTTAAACAATAAGATCAGCGGTTCGGTTAACGCCGAGCCACATTTCTTTATGAATCGAGGCGTATTAGTATTTAGAGGTGTATTAGGTAATTTTTTGTCTACATAAACAGAATTAAAATAGTTTGCTAAAAACTCCACCGCCTCTACATCGTTATCTGTTTCATTACCCTCGTAATTAATATTCTCTGGAATAATTGAGCTATCTTTTTTCTTATTCACAAAACGCCAGAAATTCCTCACATACGCCTCGATTCTTCTCTCTACATTATCAATATATGAATTTACTTAAGGTTGTCCTGGAGCGAGAGCCAAGTGATCAAAATTTGATAAAAATTAATACACATGTAGTTTATGGTGCCTTACGCCACCTTATCAAATTTTTAAAAAATCTGGTCGCTGGGTGTCGAGTTATGAGTTTTCAAAGTTGAGTAGAAATACATGGGCTCTTATGGCAGCGCGTGGATTTGTACTCTTTTCTCCCCCGAAAAACTTATTCTTAATAATAGGATCGACGTAAGAATCAAGTATGTTGTAAAGTATGACTTCGAAATTTAGTATGCGATGTTTCAGAATGATTCTGTCGGCAGAAGAAAAGTTATACGGGAATAAATTGGCGAATTCACGCAATTCAACACTTGTACTCGAGAATCATGACAACGTCGCTCTCACTGCCAAGCGCGCGATTCAACTGCATAGACATCCTTTTCTTTTTACCTTCCAATCATCAAATCGGTATCTTCTGTTCAATCTCCATTCGTTGCATGGAAATTGAAGAGAGGACCGATTTGACGATGAGGAGATGAAAAAAGAGAATCAATTTTACCATCGGGAGGTTCGAGTGTATTGTCAATATTAATGCATTTTAAAAGGTGATATTTTACTTGTTGACCAGGTAAATGATTTAAATGAATTGATGTCAAATTTTGTCGGTCTACTGGTCATATATATTTGTTAAAAC
>JAUMHM010086291.1:0-11050 GCA_032362435.1 Melikaiella ostensackeni
TTTTCTGAAATGTTTATTAAATCATAAAAAGATGAAACTCCTACGAAATATGCTGACATTCAACAACATTTCCCATTTTTATAAACAATCCTGATCTTCGTCACTGGACGTTCAACTTCAAATTTATGTGTCCCATGGATGCAGAAGTTCAGGATCTGCTGATTGGAGATGATTGAGACAAGAATAGACAACGCTGCTGAAAACCAGAATTTTTCGTTCAAAAATGGGTTAGCTTCATGATTTCGTTCACCTTTATTGCTTATAATATTGGAAAAAGATGTTGAGTGTGGACATTTTACTATTCGGTTCCTTATTTCAAGGTAACATTAACTATTGAACCAAAAAAACAGATTTATTCTATACAAAAGAATTATTTTGAAAATTAATTATTCAAGATTGTTTATAACAATCGGAAATATCAGGATTTGTTAATCGTTTGTAAATCTATCAGTTTTTCACCTTTTTGAGGTAATATTAGTGAATCTTACAGAACAGGCAGCCCAAATATAAAAAATTATGGTTTTTTGGCATTTTTCAACTTGAATAACAAACAAACAGAGCATTTTTTGCAAAATCATCTTCAACAGACTTCTTTAGAACTTAAATTAGCTTTAATTTAAAAAAAGATGATATCGGATTAAAATTGTAGGCTCTGGATCATTTTGAACCCCAATTTTCTAATTCGCCGCACTGTGCGACAGTTCATGTGTCACCAAGGAAAGTGTGTGCGAGAAGAAACGTGGGTCGTCTAATTTCGAATTTGCAGAAGGTTGTGAATGTCACTTATTGCAACTTCACACGACACCTTGGCGGCGAGATACAAAACTTGAAAAATATTTTTTTCCCAAGAAACCAAATTAGTAAACTTTGGTCGGTAAGGTCACTACTGATGAATTAAGATGCACACGTTTTTTTGAATTCTGAAGAATTCTGTAGAAGTCTTTTGAATTGCTTCAAAGTTTTTTTTAATTCTCCTAAAACATTTAGAATACAAGTTGAATTTTTTATACTTTCTTCCAGTATTTTGAATTCTGTGGACTTTAAAAGAATTCTTAGAATTCACTTGCACTCCTTTGAATTCTTTCAAAGATTTTTTTCGTATTTCTCTTGAAATCTTTAAAATGCGCCATGAATTATTTTGAATTTCTCTAAACCTGTTGTATTTGCTGAATTCTTTTGAACTTTTTGAATTCTTTTGAATTCTCTGATCTCTTTTAAATTCTCTGAGTACATTTGAATTATTAGGAAATCTCTGAATTTTCTCTGTTCTCTGAATTCTTTTGAATTCTCTGAAATCTTTAAAATGCCCTGAATTCTCTGAATACACTTGAATTCTCTGAATTCTCTGTATCCTCTGAATTGTTTAAAATTCTTTGCATTGTTTTGAGTTCTCTGACATTCTTTGGATTCTCTGAATTCCTTTGAATTCGTTGAATTCTTTTGCATTCTCTGAATTATTTTGTATTATCGGATTGTTTTAAATTCTCTGAATTACTTTAAATTCTCTACATTCTTTTGAATTTTCTAAATTCTTTTGAACGCTTTGAATTCTTTTGGATTCTCTGAATTCTTTTGTATTCGCTGAATTCTTCTAATTTCTCTGAAATAATTAATTAATCTTCAATTCTTCGAATTAATTTTTTGAATTGTAATTCATTTGTAAATCGTCATTTAATTGTACCGACAGATACATGCACGTACAAAAAATGGCTAAGTGTTTGAAATTTATGAAACGTGTGATTATTAACAGAAATGGAGAATTAAACTCGATCATGAGATTAGAACGACGGTTTCAAAAGTTTGTATGGATAGCTCTTCGAATGAGGAAGGCAACGCAAGGAGTCTAGTTTTGACGGAAAGATCTCAAGTGCTTTTAGAAACAAGATAAATGTTTAAAATGTATTAAACTCGTGATTACTTTCAAAAACGAGGAATTAATCTCGACCATGAGGTTAAAACGATGGTTACAACTATTTTTTGCGTAGTTTTTCGATTGTGAAAGGCAACGCAGGGGCTTTAGTTTTGACGAAAAACTCTCAAGTGCTTTCAATAACAGGCTAAATGTTTGAGATTTATGAAAATTGTGATTATTTTCTGAAATGAAGAACTCAACTTTATAACAATATTGAAAATACGCTTTCGAAAGATTTTTGGGTAGTTTTTGTGACTGAGAAAAGCAACGAATGGCGTCAAGATTAGACGTGAAACACTCACGAGCTTTAAAAAAATGGCTAAATATTTAAAAATACGAAGCTTTCGATTATTTTTCAAAATAAAGGACTAAGCTAGATCACAAGATTAAAATTACGGTTTTAAATGTTTTTTGGTTAGTTTTTCGACCAGGGAAGACACCAGACGAGGTTCTACTCTGAAGACGAACTCATATATATATATTTTTTTAAATCAGTAAATGTCACCAGGGAGATAAATTATTTACACTTCTCATGATCTTCCGGAATTAATGCTTTACCTCCGGTGACATAATTGGAATTTATGTTTTCAAAGTTTTTTGTTCAGTTTTCAGATCAAAAAAGACAACAGACAAGGTTTCGCTTTGACGACAAACTCTTATCTATTTTCAAAAATCATTAAATGTCACAAAAGTTAGAAATTATTTACACTTTTCATGATTTTTAGGAAATAATGCATTACTTCTGGTGGCATGATTGGAATTGATGTTTTAAAAGTTTTTTTGGTAGTCTTTCAACTGAGGAGGGCAACGAGAAGAGTCTAGCTTTATAAAGCACTTGCAGGATTTCCAAAAAATTCTGAGTCTCAAAAATTGACAAAACTTGTGATTATTGAAAAAAAAATACCTAAACTCGATCACGAGATTAAATCGACGGTCCCATGATTTTTTGATTGAGAAAGGCCAGGATGGGTGTCTAATTTTGATGTAAAACACTCGTGGACTTTTGAGAAATGGCTGAGTGTTAAAAATTGACAAAACTTATGATCACTAAAAACAGAACTAAACTTGATCAACTCCTCAACCAAAAAAAAACACACAAAAAGCTTTTGAAATCGTTGACTTAATCTAGGCATCGATTTTAGTTCTTTTTTTTTAATAGCTATAAGTTTTGTCAATTTTTCACATTCAGCCATTTTTTAAAAACCGGCGAGTGTTTTACGTTAAAGCTAGACTCCCCACATTGCCTTTCTCAATTGAAAAACTACCAAAACAGCATTTAAAACATCAATTCCACTGGAAAAAATGCATTATTTCCTGAAAATCATGAAAAGTGTAAATGATTTCTAGCTTCGGTGACGTATATTGTTTTTTGAAAATAGATAAGAATTTGCCGTCAAAGAAAAACCTTGTCTGTTGTCATCACTGATTGGAGAACTAACCAAAAAAACTTGTAAAACATAAATTTCAATCTGGTCACCGGAGATATAGCATTATTTTCTGAAAACCTTGAGAAGTGGAGATAATTTATATCTTTGGTGAAATTTATTGATTAAAAAAAAAAAAAATAGGCAAGACTCCGGCTTCGAAGTTAAACCTCATCTGTTGTCTGTCCTGATCGAAATACTACCTCATAAACTTTAAATTCCAAACATGTCACCTGATAGAAAAACTAGCCAAAAAACATACAAAACCGTCGTTTTAATCTCGTGATCGAATTTAGTTCTTCATTTTTGAAAATAGTCGCAAGTTTCCTAATTTTTAAAAACTTAGCCATTTTTCAGAAGCTCTTAAGTGTTTTGCGTTAAATCTGGACTTCCTTCGTTGCCTTCGAAAAATCGAAAAACTACCCAAAAATTTCTGAAACCGTTGTTCTAATCTCGGGGTCGAGTTCAGTTCTTTGTTTTTGAAAATAATCGCAAGTTTCATGAATTTCAAACACTTAGCCTGTTTTTAGAAGCAGTTGAGAATTTTTCGTCAAAACTAGACCCCATGCGTTGCCTCCCGCAATCAAAAAACCACCCAAAACATTGTTGAACCCGTTTTTTTAGTCTCGTCGTCACGTTCACTTCTTTGTTTTTCAAAATGATGACAAGTTTCCTACATTTTACTCACTTAGCCATGTTTTAAAAACCAATGAGTGTTTTACGTAAAAATAGACTTTCTTCGTTGCCTTCCTCAATTGAAAAACTACCCATAAAACTTTTGAAACCGCTGTTCTAATCTCATGATTAGGTTTAGTTCTTTATTTCTGTCAATAATCACACATTTCGTAAATTTTGAACACTTAGCCATTTTTCGTACATATGCTTGTATCTGTGGGGTACAGTGAAATAACGATTTACAAATGAATTACAAATCAAAAAATAAACTCAAAGAATTGAAGATAAATAAGTTATTTCAAAGAAATTAAAAGAATTGAAAGAACATAAAAGGATTCAGACAATTCAAAAGAATGCAGAGAATTCAGAGAGTTCAAAAGAATGCAAAGATTTCGGAAATGCAAGAGAATTCAATTTGTTTAGAAATTTAAAAAGAATTCAGGGAATGAAAAATAACTCGAAGAATTCAAGAGAATTCAGGGATTATAAGAGAATTCGGAGAATTCAAAAAAATTCATGGTGTATTGTAAAAATTTCAAGAGAATTACCAAAAAAAATCTCTAGAACATTCAAAAGATTGCAAGTGAATTCTAGACATTTGTTTGAAATTCACAGGATTCAAAATACTGAAAGAAAATTTAACCAATTTAACGTTTATTCTAAAGATTCTCAGAGAATTAAATTTTTGTTAAAGAATTCAGAAGAAATCAAGTATTCGGGGTTTCATGAAATCCTGGAATCCATATAACGTGCAATACATCGCGCTTTTTATGAGAAAATGAACATTTTGGTGAAAAATATTCATTTTCTGCAACGTTGGAATCAACATCGAGCAGACAAATCCCGAGAAAGAGATGGCGAGTGTCAAACACACTTGACTTCAATCCTATTTTACAGAGACAACATTGACACTAAATAAGAAAAACGCTTTGTATAGCATCCATCCACAAACTAAACTTTACAATTATAAAGTGAATTTCGGGATTCAATGCGAAGGAAAAGTGAAAAATGCTTCTAACTTTTCTGAGAACCTTGCGACGGAAGATGACAGAGGAAGAAGCAGGAGAAACCGATCTAGCAGCGCGTTAACAAGGCGGTAGCGGTCCCTTTTTGTACTAAAATTGTAAAATCGCAGATTACCCAGAGATACGCGGTCGGTAATTCATCTTTTTCCTCAAAACTAACTATCAGAATATAGAAAGAGAAACTTTCAATTTTCGTCATAACATGCATCTTGAAATTATTTTTTGCAGAAATGCAAAGGTAAAATGCTATTTATAAAGTTATTGACTAAGTTCAAAAGTCATTTGAAAATGCATAAATTGCATAATTTTAGTACAAAAAGTGACCGATACCGCCCTGTGAACGCGCTGCTAGATCGGTTTCTCCTGCTTCTTCCTCTGTTAATTACTCAGTGATTATTTACTTCACACAATTATTTTATGATCATGATTGACGTCATTTTTTATGAGGAATTCAAAAAAATAAAAATGTACCTTGAGTACAGAGACACCCTGTAGAGCTTCAGAATTTGAAGTAGAATAATTTCAAATTTTATGTGAGCGAATATCTTCAGATTGTACAATTTTTTTTCAAATTGAATGTCTTATTAGTTGTACAATTTTACAATTATAACATTTCCAATCGAATAGTTTCAAATATTAAATATGTTGCGAAGACAATTTTATTTTTAATTCTTTAAAAATTGTGGTATCTTAAATTGAAAACCTTTATAGTCAATTTTTAGTTTAAAGCGGTCAAAAGTTAAGAATTTCAAATTGAAATCGATTGTAAAAAAATTCTCAATTAGAAGCCTTCAACGTTCATTAAATTTAAAATTGAATACTTTCAAAGTGGAAATCATAAAATTGTCCAATTTTTGTTTTCTGTCCTACAAACTTTGATAATAATGTCAGTACATTTTCAAAATGGAAAAGCTTAGGAGTTTTTTTCAATTATTTGAATAAAATATTCCAAATTTTAATTCAATACTGATACGTACTCGGAATTAAACTATTAATTTCAAATTGCAAATCTGCAAAATTGAACAATTTCGAAAAATCATTAAATCTTCTATGTTTTCAAATGTGTATAGAAATTAATTTATCAAATTCACGCCTTGAAGATGAATTCATTCTTGTAGAATCTGTTAAAATCTCTAAAAATTCCTTGAAAACTTTTAACCCCTTTTGAATTCTTTTGAAGTCTTCAAATCTTTGGATTAGTTAGAAATCTGGAGAAATCATTTGAAATCCCTTAAAAATAAAATAAATTAAATTTCTTCCCTGAAGTTATCTAGAAATCCGTTGAAATTCCTTGAAGTTTGTAGATACTCTTAAAATATTTTGAATATCTGGAAATCCTATAAAATTCCTTGAATACATATTGTGAAATTTTTCGAAATTCCTTGAAGTCTTTGGAAATCCTACAAAATTCTTCGAATTCACTTGAAATTTTTGAAATGTTTCGAAATTATTTGGAGTCTTTTAAAAAACCTTTAAATCTTTTGATATCCCGTGAAATCCTTTTGAAAGTCTTAAAATCCGTGGAAGTCCTTCGACATCCCTTGAAATTTTGTAAATCTCTTGAAATTCTTTAGAATATTCTAAAATAACTTAAAACCTTTAAAATTATTTAAAATGTTTAAAATTCCTTCATATCTCTTGAAATCCTGTGAAATCATACGTTAAATAGTTGAATGAATCATTCGTTTGTATTTCTCTATTTTTTGCATCAATTCTTTCAATATTTCAACATTTATTTCTATACTGATTTTTTATAATGAAATTTTATAATGATTTTTCTAGAATCGGGAAAAAATTATAAGAAATTCATTAAAGGAAAATCATTATAGACCGATACTGAATTTCCTACAATATTTTCTTGTAAGGGGATCTTTTAGAATCTCTTAAAATTCTTTAAAATACCTATATTAAATTCCATTCAAATCTCTTAAAAGACATTAAAATTCCTCGCAATTCTTCAAAATCTTTCATAATAATCGGATACCCTTTGAAATTCCTTTAAATCTTTTTAAATCTTACGAAATCCTCTAATATGCGTGGTTTAACTTTAGAATTTTTTGAAATGTCTTAAAATCCTTCGTAATCTCGTAAAATCATCTGAATCCCTTTGAATCTCTTATAATCCTTAAAGATCCTTTGAAATCTTTGCAAATCTTATAAATCCTATAAAATTCCTTCAAATCTACGAAATCCCAATAAAACTTCCAGACCTACTTCAAAATTCGTGAAAAAATTGAGATTCTTTCTGAAATTGTACTAGGTGATTTCTTCAAACTCTTGAAATCTTTTAAAAAAATTTCAGACCTCTCGAAATCCTTCGTAATCGTTTAAAATAACTTAAAACTTTTGTAATCCCTTGACATATTTGGAAATCCCTTAAAATCTCACTAAATCCCTAAAAAGCTCTGGAAATCTCCTTGGATTCCGTAAAAATTTGGTAATTCTATGAAATGCCTTGTAGTCCTTTTAAATACCTTAAAAAGATTTGAAATCTATTGAAATCCTTTCAAATCACTAGAAATGTTTTTAAATATCGTTTAGAGTGAAAATAATGCATATATTGTTGATTATGGAGTAAAAAATATAAAACCTTACACAAAAAGGGGGGGGGGGGGTCTCAAAAATCTTATGAATCCTTACAATAGGGGAAGGGGGTCTAAAATTTCAAAAATCATTCTTACGCAATTAGTGGATGTTCCCTACTCAGTTGCAATATTCGCGCTTCATTTATTTGTGATAATTTAAAAGACCGCCTCAAATTCTCGAAAAACGACCTCTGACTAGTATTGGTATGTATGCCAATTTTTCAAGTGGCAGAAAGGGAATTTTCATCATTTCGGACTAATAGGTTACAGTACCAGCCAGAATTGTCAGTCCACTAAAAAAAAATCTTTTTTTTTTTATTATTTCTGGATGAATTTTGCAAATTTTCTTCATCCAACTTCAGCTCTCTGCATGCTCTAAGTGAGGTTCTCAAGATATGATTTTTGTAAAGCCTTGAACGTTCGATTTGCAAGACGTCACTTAAGCGAGGCGGCACCGCCTCTCGCCTCGCTCCAGGACCGAACAGGCACTTGACGCCTCTCGGGGCCCCATAGCTCGAGCCTTTTGTTTCCCTTAATGAAATAAAGCTTAAGGCTATAATAATTTGGTAACGCTGAAAATTAAATGCAAAAAATATTAATCATTATAAATAATGGAACAGATTTATAAAAAGATTTTTTACTTGACTCTAAAGTCAAATCATTTTGTATATGTTTTAAGCCAGTAAGTTATATTCAATGAATTATTTAATGTTTGTCAATCAAAATGAAATTTCAAATTGTAATTAAAAATGAGATTAAATAATTGTTTATCACAAAAAAATTCAGCAAGCAATTTCAATTTATTGTTTTTTTAAAAATCAATTAACCAATAGTAAATTATATAATGTTTATTGATTAAATCTCAATTAAAATTTGTAAATGAAAGTAATATGTATGTTAATTTAATTATTTTCAATTTCAATTTCGTTCTCCAAAAGTTCTTTTTATAAATCTTTTGCATTATTTAAAATTATTAATATTTTTTGCAATTAATTTTCAACGTCAAAAATTAGCGTTAACAAATTATTATAGCCTTGAGTTTTATTGCACCAAGAGAAACAAAACTCTCGAACTATAGGGCCCCGAGAGGCGCCAAGTGCATATTCGGTCCTGGTTGCGAGGCGAGCGGCGTCCGACTCCCTTGAGTGGCAGCTCGAAAGTCGAACGTTCAGGACTTGATAAATTTAATCATATCTTGAGAACGACTGAATATTTTTTGAGTTTCTTGGTCTGGTTTTAAAGAAAAGATTTAAAGCTTTATTATTTATAATTTTCAACATTTTCTCTAACTCCACTTAGAGCGTGCAGAGAGCTGAAGTTGGATAATGGAAATTCGCAAAAATCAGAAAATTGGTCGGTCTTCCTCACAAGTTCAGTCAATCACTATTTATCAAAATTGCTTCTAATAGGGATCACTTCACGCGCAATTTAATAAGCTTTCCAACTGTTTTTTAAAGTCTCTCTAGCTCTATTCCTCACTGAAATATCCATGAAAAAAGAGAGGCATGTTTTTAATACGATTTTTTAGTGGACTGACAATTCTGTCCGGTACTGTACTATTTCCTAATATAAATGTAAATGTAATTCCGTACAATGACTTAGCACCTTGCACTTTATCCGGTCAAATGTTCACCCTCAATCTCAATAAATTTTCACTATGAGGTTACATAATATGCAGGGTATCTACGGAAATTTTAATACTGCCCTATGGTCGATTCGCCTTCCTGGCCTGCTAAAAACAGATCATTGAACTCATTGAAGTTGTCATTTTTGGATAAGCTGCGATTTGGTAATGAGTGATTACAGACACGTTTTGATAATATTTTTTGTAATAATTCAGTTTTATAATTAATCTCTCTTTCTTAACATTATGTTAAAAAATGCTAACATTTTCGAGTATGCCACGAAATGGTAAACAGTGATTACAGAGATGTTTTCACAATATTTTGCGTAATAATTCAGTTTTACAATAAATCTCTGTTTCTCAATGTCAATACTAACAAAAGTATACATTTTATAAAGTACATATTTCTTCATTAATAATGAATTACTCTAAAACCTCCATTTAACAGCGGTCTCGGGTATGGCCTGCGATGGCAGTGAAGCTCTCCCAAGAAGTTCTACATCGTAGAAAGTCAGGGCCATATGAACCATTTCCTTTTCAATAACCTTTTTCAATCATGAAGTCTGATCAATTGAAAGAGAATTTTCCGCTTGTATTTAGACATGAACGTAAAAAGTGCACGCGAGTGTTCGAACTGCCCACTTTGTGGCTACGGAACTGTTGAACTCGGCTGAGCTCATAGCACTTCTCTCCCGGCTTCTTGGACCCCCTCATCAACGAATGCGAGTCGGCGGAAATTCTAAGAAGATCGTATATGGAGAGCCGTTAAATGGAGGTTCCAGTGTACTAGCAATATTATACACGCGCTACTGTGCGTGGAAAATGTTGCTTTGCCCATTAATAATAATCTACAGAAGACCTAGCCGGGTAAGCATACAAAATCTGCAACCGCACGTATTAAGTTGAAATTTCTGTCATAAGTTCGTATCCATGTGAAGTGAATTTTTCCCAATGATAACCCTGAAAATGCATTTTTGTGGGAGTTATGGAGGGAGAAAGAAAAATAGAAAATGTTTTTTTTTTCGAAAATGGCTTAACCGATTTCGATGGACAAAATATATGTTGTAGAAACCAATGAAATATTTGTGGAAAAATTTTTAACATTTTTCGACAAAAATTAAAAGAAATTAAAAAAAAATATTTTCCCCCAAAATTTTTTATTATTCATTTCTAGAGTAATCACGCCCACATTTTACAGAATCATTCCCTAGAATATCCTTTATAACACACATTTCTAAAAATTTTTTGAATTGGTGCAACAATGTGAAAAAATAAATAAAAATCGCCTATGCAACACTGCGCAGCGTTACGGTGCACAGTGGGGCAAAAAAAAACGTCCGTGGAAAAATTGATTTTCAGAAGACAATTGTCATCCGAATTGAACGTTTTTTCTTTAAATGAAACCTAATGAAATTTCGCATCAAACCCGCATGGCAGATTTTTGAAAAAATATTTATTTATTAACAAAAATTTTTTTAAATATTGACTTTTGAAGTGTACCGGATTTTGAGAAATACTTGGATTCAGTAAAAACTACCTAGAAGAAATAAAGCAACTATAAAAAAAACGTCCAGTGGCAACGCAAATGTTAAAAAATGTATTGAATTTGTTATAAGCAAATATTATTATTATACCATTAAGCCAAATCACTTTCGGGGTAAACGTAACTCGTTCGGTTCTGGTCTCGTTTTCTACTGGGGTTTAAGGAATTTGTATGGTAAATTTGGTTACGGGATGTTTAGGAGGAGAAGGAATAGGTTTTAGATCAATCTCACAACGTTGCTCCGACACTAGTCGCTTGATCA
>JAUMHM010086292.1:0-11048 GCA_032362435.1 Melikaiella ostensackeni
ATTCTTGTGTTTCAAAAATGTTGAGCTCATGAATTGGACGTGTCGAAAAACACGAATTCTTTATTTTTTGTTCCAAAAGGGCTGCAAATTTGTTTGTGTAAAAGAAATATCACCCTAAAATTGGACTCAATATAAATTGTAGGCCCAGCAGCGACGGACAATTAAAAATGACACATTTCTTGTTATCACAAGATAAAAAATATATGTATTGGAATCTAAGGATAGAACAAAGGTGAAAGTATCACGCCCGCATTTTGTACACTGTATTGTAAAATCGGGTAGGGTGACCTCCAGGACAACCTCAGCACTTAGGCAGAGCCCATTGTACCATATCACTCCCACGTAAAAACCCGAAATCTCCAACTTCTACCCGAAGTCACAAAACCGCTTAAAACTCCTAAAATAAAATGTCAAGCTTTTCATTAGGTGGTACACATTAGATCTTGAATATTTCTTTACTCATTTACATTTTAAATTTTAAACAGTTTATTTCAGAATTACAATATATAATTACAAAGATTTATATTCTGTTCTTTTCAAATTACAACAATTCCCTAAAGAGAAACTTGACGTCAAAATTGAGATGAGAAACCGCGTCAAAAATGACGTGAAAAATGAAGTAAAAAACGACGTTAAAAACAAAGTCAAAAACAGCTTAAAAAATGACATCACAAGTTGGGATGATTTTTGACGTCGTTTTTTACGTAATTTTTCATGTCGTTTTCTTTTTTATTGAAAAACATTATCACTCTTCATTCATTTCTTTCGGAAAATTGTAATAAAAACACAATTTAGTATAGCACAAACTCATTATTTATTTACTCTTTTTTGTTTATTAACTTTTAGTACTATTTATCATATTTTATGAATGTGTTTCAGAACCTATTGCTATTTATTAGGATTCGGAAAAATTCTTTTTTCATAATACTTGTTTGTGAAGTAAGAGTTTTCGAATCTAGGAACATTATCAGTAGATTTTAAAATAAATAATAAGTTTGTACTACTCAATTGCGTTTTTATTACAATCTCTCGGAAGGAATGAATGAAGATTGATAGGGGTTTTCAATAAAAAATTGACGCAAAAAACGACGTCAAAAATCACGTAAAAAGTGACGTCAAAAACTATCCCAATTTGTGATGTCATTTCTTACGCCGTTTTTGACTTCGTTTTTTGACTTCATTTTGCACGTCATTCTTGACGTAATTTTTCACGTTAATTTCAAAGTCAAGTTTTTCAATAGGGTTGGTATAAGAAAATGTGATATCTTGCTAAAGGTTCTGCTGAACTTTGAAATTTCGCGGCATTTACGCGACTACGATATCGTAACAGATCGGCTAATCGTGGACTCGAACGACTTCGTATGAAAAACGTTTTGGATCTCCACGCCTGCACACTTTTGTAGCCGGTTTTACCTTCAAACATAACCTCGAAACATTTGTTTCCTTTCGAATGTAATGAAGTGCACTTATGAGCAGTTGTGACTTTATTACATTTTCTGCGAAAGTGAGACAAGTTACTTGTGTTCCTGAATTTATGTTTTTTCTTCAACAGTGGATGATATAGTGTTTTTAAATTTCATCTGTTCTTCTTACTTCCTGTGGGCTTTCGAGCATCTCAAAAAAAAAAAGAGATCGAAGCTGTTCTGCTGTTGAGTCAAACCCTTCATTCAAGAACACATAAGACTAAATTCTGGTGCATACCATGCGCTATTTTTATTTTTTGACAGGCATGATCATAATCAATTCTTGGAATTCACTCGAATGACCTCTAGGCAAACTCTAGGCAGTTTGAACATCTTCATGAGATGATTAAGCACAAGATTGAAAATTGCTTTGCATCAGCCAATCACGCTTTAGAACGCCTAGGGACATTTCTCTCTCCGCGTAAATAACTTGACAGTTGGCCAATTCGCAAAACGTTCGCGTTTTACGATATCAGAATCTCCATGTAGATACAGCTATAACGTGAAGTACCTAATAGGGGAGTTACCAGCCGCTAGGTGGCGCTAGCTATTCTAGTCGAAGTTCCGCGAAAATTCAGATTGTATGAAAGAAAAATTGCTTTTTTAAATACAAATTAATAATAAAATTATTCAGTTTATTCATAAATCGAAGTAAAAGTACCAGTCATGCAGTTTAAGGTGAAAAAATTTCACATTTTAAGCTCTGGTTGATTTGTCTTGCGTAGTTCTGAATTTCACAAGTATAACATTATTATCTACTGAAAGAACGTTTCAAAGTAGAAGTCCTCAAAATTTTTCTATTTTTTATGCCGAAAACTATTAAATTCCATACAAAGCTATCGGTTATATGAATAAATAAACCTTAAAACCCATAATACCGAATCATAACATCAAATTTAGGATACAAATTTTTATCGCTTCGGTTTAATTGATTAATTACTCATACAAACAGTATCATTTGATTTTTTTCGGTGTATAAAATAGAAGAAAATTATGAAAACTGAAACGTTCTTTCAGTAGACAATAATGTTATATTTGTGAAATTCAGAACTGGGCAAGAAAAACTGACCAGTAGTTAAAATATCAATTTTTCTCTTTTCAAACTGAATAACATACACTTTTAACTTTTCTTATGAATAGACAATAAATTTTTATTATTAATTTGTGTTAAAAAGTGATTTTTCAATTATCCAATTTGAATTTTCGCGGAACTTCGACTAGAACAGCTAGCGCTATCTAGCGGTTCGTAAACTCATCTATTGGGAGCACTCTGTTGTCAGGTTGTCAGATAGTTGTCAGCACTCAGCAGTTGTCAGTTTCAGTTGGTTAACAGTTGATTGCCTAGTCGATGTGCGTGAATAGGTGAATGTCAACAAACGAAAGAACGCGAGTAACAATTCGTCATGACTTTGGTTGCGTGAAACTTTGCATCTTATCGCCGAAACCGTTTCCGACAATAGCTGGTGGTATTTTTCATGTTATCGTTCGCCTAGAGCGAGGTGCTTTTATTATAAGAGTGAATCGGTCTTTGTTATTTGGTTTTTACCGGTTTTGCTGACGTTCACGGCTGTCCTTCCCGTTGCTGTAGTCCCTCAAACCAAGGTGAGCTTCCTTTTCCTTTTGACAGCTACTCACACATCAATCTTCTAAACTTAACTCCAGATTTTCAAACATTTGAAGGAACTATCTGCAACCACTCTTAACTATCCTTATTTACTCGAATATCTGACCAAAATAATATTGCTCCTACAATGGATTGTATAAAATTATTGTTTTTTTAAATTTAGGGGGGTTTTTCAGAGAGGTTTTTTTTTCGTTCGTAAATGAGAAGTTTAATTTTTGAGGTTGGGAATCTGCCAGTGGGTTTGGTTGGTATTTAAATTTTTGTCACAAATCAAAACAGAAATGGACTGGGATTTATGAACCGGCCCGGCAAAAGTCTTGCTGGTCAGCCCTAAAAACGGTTCTACAAAATTAAAAAAAAAATATTTCAAAATATCTGAAAAAGTTTCAGGGATTTCAAGGTATTATTTAAACAGATTTTAAGGGATCTCTGTAAATGTATTGCAAAAAATTTCAACAGCTTTCAACCGAATTCATAGCATTTTCAACGATTTTAAGTATTTCAAGGAATGTTCAAAGCTTTCAAACGTTATAAGAAATTTTAAAAGATTTTAACGCAGTTCAAGGAAGTTCACATTTTGTAGGATTTCATAAGATTTAAAAGGTTTTAGGGTGTTTTTAATGATTCGAAGGGACTTCAGAGAATTTCAAAAATTTCAAAGGATTTTCATGGGATTTTAACGGATCTCAAGAGATTTCATACAATTTCCGAGGGCTTCAGTAATTTTAAGGGGTTTTGAAGGAACTTAATAATTCAATATAGTATATTAATGAATTTCCCAGGATCTCAAAAGATTTCATAGGTCTTCAAATATTTCAAGAGATTTCGAGAAGTATCATCAAGCTTCATATAATTTCATGTAATTTTATAATATTTTAATGGATTTCAAAGAATTTATTCACCAAAATTAAGTTATTTCATAGGATTCCAGAGATTTTTAAATATTACAATGTATTTTCAATGATTTGAAAGAATTTAAAAGATTTTAGGATATTTTGAAAAATTCTAAAGAATGTTCAATAGACTTCAAGAAATTTGAAGGCGCTTAAAAGGGATCTCAAGGAATATAATCAGATTTTATCTAAATTCGCGTGATTTCAAGGGATTTTATAATATTTTAATGGATTTCAATGAATTTATTCACAAGTATTCACAAGTATTCACAAGAGGGATTTCAAACGATTTCAAGGTATTTCCGAAGATTTTTAAGAATATTAAAGATTTTAGGGTGTTTTAAAAGATACCAAGGAATTTTCAAGGTATTTCAAAAAATTTTAAAGGATTTTTAATACTTTAGGATATTTTAAAAGATCGTAAAGAGGTTAAAAAAATATCAAGGAATTTCCAAGGATTTTGATGATCTTTATGTATTTCATGAAGTTTTACGGGGTTTTCAATGGCTTTTATGGAATTTCAACGGATTGTAAAGATTTGAAGTGTTTTTATGATATTCCAAGGGGTATCAAGAAATTTCATAAGTTTTAAGGGATTTGAATAGGATTTTCAACATTTTGAGGGTTTTATTTTTTTAATTTTAAGGGCCGCTGTCTAATTGTACCGAAAAAATCCGGCTATTTTAACCAGAATGTCGGTACGCGTAGTCACAGCTTTTGCTTTTTTGAAATTTTTTCTGATTTAAAGAATCCAAATTGAATTATATGTGGTTGCTTAATTTATAGTTCGGAATTTATAGACTTGTGGTAAATCACTTAGTCTTCAAAACCAAAATATAGTACTTAATTTCACTGCTTCCCTATAGTGTTTCACTAAATTTTGTAAATCTTGATCTACTGATAGCTGGATAAATTGAGTCAATCAGTGAACTTCATTTATTATATCTTGTCTTATAAACCGTTTGGCGAGCCCTAAAAAGGGAATAAGACATCCTGCCTCTTTTTAATTTTCGGTCTATTCTCGGCTGTTGTGGAAAGCGTCAAAACACCAAATAGGGTTTTAATCCTCCACAAGGCCCATTTCACCCGAACTCCGGAGGATAGAAACCCAAATACGATAAATTTAGAAAGAATTCAAGTTAATTATTTGGGTAATGAAATGGTAGGCAGAAATGTATTGGTTGTAATAGCACCCCCTCCCAAGCAATGAATTACTTTTGGTGACTCGCCCGCGTCTTTCATAGTTTTCATGGATTCTGTGATCAGAGGAAAAAATTTCGGGAAGTAACACGAGATGGCCATTGCTGAGAAACTGAAGGCAATCAGGCGATCGATAGCGATCTAGGGACAATGGAGAAAACCAGGTGAAAATCTTCTGCGATCGGTATGAAGTTGCCAATCTCCGGGTTGCCAACAACGACCTTATGTTTACAGAGTATAAATTTTATATTCCTCCCTCAATGGTGTACAGAAGAAGTTATATTAGAAACGTGGACCCAGAGGACAATGCAGACTGGATCATGGATAACATGAATGCGGAGGACTTCGAGTTGGTAATGATTTTAATGAAAGACTAGATAGAAATGGCCAACCTACGATATACATATAACATAGTAGAATTCTTTCCTGCAGTTAGGTAACACGAACGTCACATCACGCTCTGCAACTGTCAATTTAAATTGTTCTCTCTATTACCTAAAGTTGAAGTTAAAGGATGTTTTAGGTGCCAGCGTTTCAGACATGTTCGAGACCAGTGCCGCAGCACCTATCCAAGATACGAATTTTGTGCTAGGGATCACGCCATTTGTTTAGGCACGTGGTTCTTCTCTGTGGAGATTTCAACGCACCGCACAACGCCAGGCTTGGGGCTCCAGAAGGGTCTCAGCTGTTTAAAGCCACCCAGGACAAAAGTTTGATCCCTGTACTAATGACACCCTATCAGAATCACTCAACCGGGCACCTTGGCTCGCAATTTAGATCTGATTTTTACCTCGGGAAGTGATTCTTGTGATGGCTCAGACGGAAGTCCTTCGAGAAGCTGAGGATCAAAACTCCCAAAGACCTGCTCATCGTTTTATTGTATCAAAGGTGAACTTGTCGGCTTCTAGCCAAACTGCACGAGCATTCCACTTGCGCCTATAAATTTAAGTTGGGCTAAAACGGCTGCGGTTACAAAATGAGTTTTGCAGCGAGATTCTGAATCATGTCGCTGATATGTTAGATTGTGGGTGATTTCGAATGACTCAGAGCTTTTGCAAAAGTTTTTGAAAGGAATACTTGACATGGCCAATTGACTACAAAAAGCCAGTGCCACAATGGGAGCAATCTCATTCTAGTGGCATCCAAAGAAAGGAGAAAAAAGGTTGGCATGACTTGGATTGCGTGAATATTTGCGTTTTATCGACGATTACCGATAATGGCTTTGATATTTGGTATTATCGTTCGCCTGGTGCGGGATGCCTTTATAGGGATTCGGTGCAGTGAGAACTGGTGCCTGTTCGGGTTTTACTGTTGTTCACCATCACTTACAAGAAGAAGCCAAAAAAAATCATTTTTTCAGCTGTATGAATAACAGACTTCACAGGCCAAAATACTCTAAAAACAGGGAAAATAAAGAGATATTTCACAAGAAAATAGGGGAATAAATTCTTTTAAATAGAATTAATGTAGGCACTATATTAAATTTAATTTAAAAAGCTTTAAGTTTCTAATATTTTAAGTAAAAATATTGCATTTTCAACAAAATAGATGCATTTTTAACCAGATAGTAGAATTTTCAACCAAACAGTTAAATTTTCCACCAAACAGATAAATCTTCAACTAAACGAATGAATTTTGAACAAAGAAGTTCAAGTTTCAACCAACTAGTTGAATTTTCAACAAACTAATTGAATCCGCAACTAAAGCAGATTAATTTTAAACCAAACAATTGCATTTTTAAGCCACAAACACGAACTTGCTACAAAGTAGTTACATTTTTAACACGAAAATATGAATTTTCAACAAAGAAGTTTATTTTTAATCAAATGGTAGAATTTTCTACATAAATAGTCGAATTTTCAACCAAATAGTTGAATTTTCAACGAAAAAGATTAATTTTATGCTGAAATAGAAGGACTTTCAACAGAATACATGAATTTTCAACCAAATAGTTTAATTTTCAACTAAAAACTATCAATTTTCAATCAAAAATGGAATAGTCGATATTTTCAGTTGAAAAAATTAATTTTCAACTAAAAAAAAAAACAAATTCTTCAGCAAAAAAGTAAATTTTCAACCAAAGAGGTAAATATTCAACAAAAAAAAATGCATTTTTAACAAAGTAGTTGAACTTTCAACTAAGTAATTGAATTTTCAACAAAATTGTGTAATCCTTCACCAAACTATATTAATTTTCAACCAAACCGTTGCATTTTAAAGCCATAAAGACGAATTTTCTACTAAAATAGTAGAATTTTCAACCCAAAAGTACAAATTTGCAACCTGGAAGGATAAAATTGTTAAATTTTTAACAAAATAATTAATTTTTCAACCAAATAATTATATTTGCAACCACAAAAGGTAAATTCTCAACCAAACAGTTGCATTTTGAACCAGCAAAGATGAATTTTCATATCAAAAAGACTAATTTTCAACAAAGAGAGATTTTTTGGTCAAGAAAGAAAAAAAAATGTCAACCAAATTGTTGAATTATCAATCTAGTAGTTAAACTTTTAACAAAAAAAGATAAATTCGGAATGAGAAATATAATAGTTGATATTTCAACCAAAAAAGATCTTAATTTTCAGCACAACAGTGGAATTTTAAACCAAATAGATGAATTTTTAACCGAATAGTTGAATTTTTTACTAAAAAGATGAATTATCAACCAAGTAATTGAATTTTCAACTAAAAAAGGCGAATTCTCAATGAAAAATGCAGTAGTTGATATTTTAACCAAATAAGATTTGAATTTTAAATAAGAAATAGTTGAATTCAATCAAAAAGGACAAATTTTCAGCAAAGCAGTTAAGTCCTCAACCAAAACAAATTAATTTTCACCCAAACATTTGCATTTTAACCAAAAAAGATGAAATTTCTACCAGAAGAGATAAATTTTCGAACCAAAAACACAGTTTTTCTACCAAGAAAGATGTTTTAGTCAAGGAAGGAAAAAAATGTCATCCAGATTGTTGAATTTTCAAGCCAAAAGACGAATTTTCTGCAAAACATTTGAACTTTCAACGCATTTAAATGGAAAAACGAGAAAATGTGGAAAAGAGAAGAATAGGGAAATCGAAAATAAGATGCTATTGTTATATGCAACTGATGAAAATACATTAGAAAAAAAATTTAAAAGTCTTAGGCAACAAAAACAGAAAAAGTATGTTTTTCAAATAGTCATTTTTGTGTTTTCAAATTATTTCTTTTTAGCTCACATAGTTAGAAAAATACATTTAAACATATTTGAACTTGAGATTTTTTTAATTCCATTTATCTATTCTTCAATATTTTATTTTTTCGAATTTTTTTCTGATGTCTTTTTTATCAGTAGAAAGTGCTGAAATGTTCAACGTATTTTTCAAAGCTGGCTTAAAAAAATTTCAAACACAAGAATGACTATAAAACTTGTTAAAAAAAAGGCGTTATTGTTATCTGACGGCACTTTCGTGCAATATTCACGCGATAACCATATGATATAAAAATTTTTTAATAATGAATGAAATTCCCCTTTCTTACCTAAAGTTGTTCTATAGAACAGCTGTGATACCTGTGAACAAAAATGTTATTCAGATTTAATGCTTCTACATAAAAATTGTTTACTTTCGAATGCTTTAAGTTATGAATATTCCAATTTTTCAGACTGTTATTTTTTATTTTAAAAAGGTGCGATTTCAAAGATTTCTGATATGAATTTTGAATGTGTCAGTTATAAATCTTTCATTTTGAAAGGCATTCAATTTTATATTGTACAATTTTGTTCTCAGTATTTTTCGTATTACTATGCAAATTTACTTAATAGAATATTAAATTATTGTTGCAGGACCTTCAGTCCATTTTAGCAGCCACCAGGTAATAAGGCTGAAATTTCATCATGGTAGAAATAAAAGGGAGCTCGCAGCACCTCTCTCTCGGCTCCTTGGACCCCCTCATCAACGAATGCAGCCGACGGCAATTCTACGAAGACAGTATATGGGGGGCCGTTAAATGGAGGTTCCAGTGTATTACATGTTTGAAAAACTGGTTTAATGAAGGTGACTGTTGAGTTCATGTAACAACATTTGATTTTGCTAGCGATCAAATTTTACTATTACTGGACTATTAAAGTTTGTTACGTATCTGTAAAATATCAAAAGACAAACTATATTTTAATATCTCTTAACTCTCTTTAATTGAAGTAATAGTAAAAAGTACCGAGTATATTTAAATGTGACAAGAGTAAAATTTCTCCACCATATTTTTATTTATCTCGAAACAGGAAGTTGGGATAAATTAAAAAAATCTGGAACTTAAGTTTTCATTAGTTTTAATAAGAATTGGACGAAAGATTTGACAAAAGTAAGAGAACAAAACGAAAGTAAATTCCTTCAGTTCTCTCTGACATTTTTCTGATGGGAAGTAATAATTCTGGAGACTTCACGACTGAAGAAGAATAAAACTCTCTAGGTAAGTTTCTTGTGTCTTTCGATCGCTCATTAGTCCTCTTTTTTCGGTTTCAGAACATCGAGCATGTCGACGAGCTGACAGTTGGATACGAGCTAGACGGTGTGAGAAGGATCCTGGATCTTCGATTGAATAAAGATCTCATTCCCGTCGGCTTTCTACAGAGGCACCAACATGAGGGTTCTTTCAAAGTTCATATCCCTACTAAAGGTGTAAGTTCCATCCTCATATCAATCCAATTTATTCCTTAAGTTCTCAAGAGAATTTTCATATTATCAGGGTGCCTACTCACCTGGTAAACCTAGAAAACCAGGAATTGTCAGGGAATTTTGTTTGGCAGGGAAAATTTCTAAAAACTTGTATCATTAAGAAATTACTTGTCCATTTATAACATTACCTCCACTAATGAAGAAATATATTTTATTAATTTTACATATAAATAGTGCCAGTTTTGCACATGTAAATATTTACAATGACTAAAAAAGGAATTATTTATACAGGACTCCCATCCATCTCACCATCAAAAAAAGTCAGAGGAATCTTCAATTTGTCAAAGTTTGATAATTGATGGGTCTCAGTGCAAAATGTGAAAATTTTTGGTTTTGTTTGATTGGCTTAATTTTATGTATAGTTCTGAACTAGTCTATAAAAAATGTTGTTCAAAATCGAATTAGAAGTGGGTGGAACAAAATTTTGTGCCAAGAATAAACTCGTAAGCACCATATGATAATTAAAAAAAAAATTGACAATAATTTTTTTGCTAAAGACTGAGTGCATTTTTCCACCTGCTGCTATCGTGATTCAATAGAGTCCAATTAGAATAAGGGACGTTTTATTTTGTTTTTTATTCAAGCCAAATGTGCAATGCATGAAAACAATTCTTTGTCGCTCGTGTATAATTTTTGTTTCAAAAACTTTCATGTTTCAGATTTCACACTCTCCCTTATTCGCCTCTTTATCCCCTTTTTCAACTGAAAAAAAATTAAAATTTGCAAACCTGTCATCTGAAAAATATTAAGGTTTAGAATGATATAATTGAAAATTGGTTTTCAACGTTTTCGAAAGAGGATATTTAATTATACAGAGAAAATTGTGTAGTTCTTCGAATGACTAGTTGATAGAACCTTTAAAAAATTCGGTACAGGAGTTCATTTCCAAATAACCCTGTTGGAAGTTTCGGAATGAAATTGAGTTCGTTTGAATCCGAATAACTTCAAATCATTTTGATCAATTACGAATAAATGCGAAATCTGTTTTCGATACACGGACTCATTCGGTGTGAAACCTTAATTCAGTCCGAATGACTCCGTCCGATTACGATTCATTCTTTTTCAGTCCGGGTTGGTGCCTCAAGTTCATTCCTAATGAGTCCGCAATCATTACGCAGTCATTCAGATTCCGTACTTCAATAAGAATGACTCCGCA
>JAUMHM010086293.1:0-11048 GCA_032362435.1 Melikaiella ostensackeni
TCTAGTGCGTTTCCTAGCACGAAGAGTATCTTGTGATTCTTTTTCCATTTTGAAAAAAAGAGAATTCCTTCCACTATGAATTTCACAAAATATTATTTAATACGCGGAACGATGTGAATCGTGTGGTATCAAAAAGCACAATGATCTATTTAATTTTACAGAAACTGTAACTGTTATGATGCTAGAAGTGTTAAAACGACATTTGAAGATCATCTCATATAACTCCAGATATTCCTCTGTTTGTATTTTTATTCCTTCGCTAGCTGTCCTGGGAGTGGTTCCGTCCGTCTAATAGACATGGATTGTTACGAGTCGTGCGCTCCAAGTTTTACATTTGCAATTATTTACCTATTCAGTTTTTTGAAAAAAGGTTTTCACAGAAAACTTTCTTATAGTTTTCTAAACAACTTCTTCACAGGAAGTTTATATTTGCTCAAACTTCGCTCGATAAACGAAGCGATCGAAGATTATAGGGAATTGAATTCGCAATGGCCTAGAAAACAATTTTTTGTTTTGTTATAAATGAAGATATGAACTTTTTGCTCATATCATTATTCTAAGGATACTTTGGATAGTATTGTCGCCAAATTTCATCGAAAAACTCCAAAAACTGTAGACGTGACGAGCGAGAGACCAAAAATTAATTACAAATCGACTTAAGAAAAAAACATCATTATCATGGTTATCTCGAAAACTATAATAGATACATCTTTTTCGCTAGAGGAAAAAAGATGCCCCATCTAATTTCCTATAAGATTGCATTCTTAAAAAATCAAATTTTCAAATTTCGATTTTCAGTTGCCAGGCGCCAACCTCCCCTCAACTTTACCGAGTTATGCCCCGTTCTGGAATCGGGGCGCTCAATTGAACTCCTTCAATTCGAAGGCCTGAAGCAACAAGAAACTAATAAAATATTTTTTCAACTGTAAAAATAGGGGAAATAAGAGATTTTTCTCGAAAATAGGGGAATAAATTCGTGTAAGTAAAATTAATGTAGGTTATATTAAATGCAACTTGAAACGCTTTAAATTCCTGAACGTACAAGTAAAAATATTGCATTTTCAATAAAATAGATGAATTTTTAACCAAACAGTTGAATTTTCAACCAAGAGGATTGATCTTTTACCATAAAAGACGAATTTTCAATTAAAATGATGAATCATGAACCAAATAGATTAATTTTTACCAAAGTACAATTTTCCAACCAAGTAGTTGAATTTTCGACCAAACAAGATAAATTCTCAACAAAAAGTTTGATAGTTGAATTTTCAACAAAATAGTTCAATTTTCAGTTAAAGAAATGAATCTTCAACCAAAAAAAGGAATTTTTAACAAAGTAGTTCAACTTTCAACAAAGTAGTTGAAGTTTCAACCAAAAAAGGTGAATTCTCGACGAAAATGTGATAGTTGATATTTTGATCAGAAAAGATTTTAATTTAAAATAAAAAAATGTTTGCATTCAACTAAAAGGGACAAATTTTCAACAAAATAGTTGAATCCTCAACCAAAACAGAAATTATCAACCAAACAGTTGCATTTTTACCCAAAGAAGATGAAATTTATACTAAAAGACATGAATTTTCAAACAAAAAATAGTTGGACATTCTTATTGGGTTTTATTCATTCAGTTCGCATTTGAGTGGGAAAACGAGAAAAAGTGAAAAAGAGGGGAATAGGAGAAAGACTTCGAAGTCTGCGATAAATAAATAGGAATGTTGATAATTCATAGGCTAAACAATAATAGTTTAAATAAATTTCGAAGTTCATTTTTAATACTATTAAAATATTAGCTTAGAAAAATGGAAATTTTGTTCAGAAAATAAAGTGAATTTTCCACTGCACACTTTTTCATTAAACAAAGTAATTAAACGCTTTTAGGTATTCAATTTAAAAATCAATTCAAACATTGTTTTAGTCTAAAATATTCCATTTTTAATTCATTCAATAAAAAAATTTGTAATAAAAAAAAATAACTTTTTATTATTTAGCAATACATACTTGACTGTTCATTTAAAATGAGTTTATTAATCAAATATTCAAGACTAAAAAATTTTTCACTGAATTGTTTGAAATAGAAAGCCTTGTTAATTTAACTTCTAATTTAAAAAGTGCTCAGTCAAAACGGCCACCCTGAACCAGCAAAATGGAAATTTTTCAAAAGAGCGAAAAAAAATTCTGTAAAATCGAAATCACTATTTAAAGATACAACAAACGTCCACTTTCGAGCTGAAGTGGAGTTGAATTGAGGCCAAAAAAGTTTGATTAAAAAAAGTTATCTAGGTTCGAGGAAATGGATGTGGAAATTGATAATCTGAAAGTTACACTAACCTAAAATTTGAGCAGGCTTAGCTTTGGATTGCGATAAAAAATTCAATTTTCAGTTAAAAAAATAAATAAAAACATGCTACCGAGGTATTAAGTTTTTAAATAGGGATGAACAAAGTCTGATGGAAAAACGCTAGCCAACACCAAGAAAATCGACCGAGAATTTTGAGATTTAAATTTCATGGATTTTCAAAATCAGATTTGGATAGCGATTAAAAATAAAATTTTTCATTTTTTACAAAAATGAAAATTTGCTTCCGTGATATTGAGATGTTGAATGAGAATAAAAAAGGTTTGATCCAAAAATATTGTTCTGTTCTGTGAAAATCAGAATTGAAGGTAGCAATATCACAGTATGACAGACGTTTTTTGGTGAAAATCCGAAAAAGAAAAGAAAATTTTTTTTTCATTAAATGATAATAATTTTAAGAAAAGTCAATGCTAAAATGTTGAGAAATATTATAAATTCGTTAAAATTTCAACTAAATGTCAAGTAAAATTTTGCTAATTTTTAAAAAAATTATTGTATTAAAAAATGATATTTCGAAAGAATCCTTTCACCATAATGCGTACTTGATTTTTTAGAGAATTTTTTATGCATTAATCCCATTTTCGATAAAAATGTTGGTTATCTAATTCTGTACTGCCACTCTTTACATATTCAAGTCAATGACCTTGTCGGTACACAAGAATTATTTACAATTATCTGATTAAAAATGCACTAAAGGAACCGCGAGTGCTCTAGAAATAATTGAGATTTACGACAAAGTGTCACTTGGAATGTTCAGCCCAACGACACGAGACAAAAGACTGAAGGCAGCAAAATTAGAAATATTATACAAAATATTTAGTTTTTAAGAAAACTGAAAAATTTCTTTAAATTTTCATTAAAATTAAAAAAAATTAGATGTTCAAGAAATATGAATAAATTACTGCAGTTATGCTATTTCTAGACAAAATTAATTAATTCTGAAATTTTAAAATAATTGCCAATTAAAAACTGTGCAAAAAATGCGCTTTTAATTGCAAATTGTCAATTAATTTCAGTAGACTGCTCCACAAACTTGCCGAACAATCCACTGCAATAGAACGGTGTACTAGTTGTATGGCATATCTGCAATTTACTGTAGTTGCAGACGTTCAACTTCATTCATGGGCGAATTTTTTCAATTGAGATTTAGCAATTGGACATTGAATACAATTCACTATGTTCGAATTGAATTGCGTTTTACCATAATTGTCGATTATTTCATTTTGCAATTGCAGTCAATAGGTTTCAGTTTAATCGTTTATTGGAGGGATACCAAAGACTTGAAATAGTAAACTTCGAAAATAAATTTTTCCTTCTCAATCAACTTTTTGTGCAATTACCGATGGGTTGGAAGACATGGAGGGCCGCTCGCAGTGGCCCTTAACATTAAAAATTAAATAAAAGACATTGTCTAGTATTGCGGAATTATCTGTAAGACTGACCCGGTCAAGCATAGCGCTAAAGCTAGTACTACGGAAAATTCCGTATTACTAGCCCTGGACAAGCTGTAAATGGTTTAGTCTTACGGAAAATTCCGTAATAGTAGACAGTACGAAAATAAAAACTTTTTAAATCTTGAAAATCCTTCAAATCTGATGAAATTCCTTGATATCCTTTGAAATATTATAAAATCACTTCAAATCTTTTCAATCCGTTGAAATCCCATAAAATTCTTTGAAAAAACCAGTGAAATACCATGAAACCTTATAGGTCCTATGAAGTCGTTCCATATATTCCGAAATTCTTTAAAACCACATGAAATTTTTTTTTATCCCTTGAAATCATTAAAATCCTTGGAAATCCCTTGAAATTTGTTAAATCTTCTGAACATTCCTTGGAATCTTTTAAAATATCATAAAATATTTCAGATCCTTTGAAATCTTTTGAAATCCCTAGAAATTTTTTTAATCTCCTGAAAATTCTTAAAATCCTTTGAAGTTCCTTCAAATTATCGAAATCTATTAAAACTTCCTTGAAATCTTTTAAAATAACTAAAAAAAATTTTAATCCTTTGACATCTTTTGAAATCCCTTGAAATGTTTTGAATCTCTTGAAAATGTCTTGGAATCTTTTAAAATACCTTAAAATATTTCAAATCCTTTGAAGTCTTTTGAAATCCCTAGACATTTTTTAAAGCTCTTTAAAATTCCTTGAAATCACCAAAAATGCCGTAAAATTGTAAAAATCCGTTGAAATTCCTTAAAAATTCTTTGAAATATTTGGAAATTCTCTGAAATCCCTTTATATCTTTTTAAATATCCTGAAATCTTATAAATCCTGAATTCCTTCCAAATTTTCCGAAATTCAAGGAAACTCTCCCAAACCGCGCGAAATTTCTGAAATCCTGTGAAATCTTCTGAAATATTTGAAAATCTCTTTAAATCTTTGAAATCCTACGAAATCCCTTAATTCTTATGAAATTCTTTGAAACTTATAGAAATATTATAAAATATTTTGAAATTTTTTATGTCAATTGAAATCAAATCTCTTGAAATCCCATAAAAATCTTTGACATTTTGTTAAGTCCTTTGGAATCATTAAAAATACCCTAAAACGTTTTAAATTCTACGAAATCCTTTAAAAACCTTATACAAATTAGGAAATTCTTTGCAATCTCATGAAATTTTTTTGAATTTCTTAAAATCTCTTGAAATCTTTGAAATAATATTTAAAAATCCCTCAATTAATTCTTGTGAAATTCCTTGAACTGTCTGAAAATTTTTTAAATCTTTAGAAATCCTGTATGAATTTCCTTGAAAGCTGTTGAAATCCTTTTAAATCTCTAGAAATGTTCCAAGTCTTTTGAAATCTTTTTAACTATTTCAAAAAAAATGCATAGGACCGCATTTAGGGCCGTTCTGCAAGATTTTTACCGGGCCGGTTAGTGAATTCCAGTCTGCTTCTGTCAACTATAATCTGTAATAATTATTCTAACTATGTAATATGACGAATTACAAATTTATCTTTCAGATCCGGATGCTCCCAGTCGCAAAGAACCCAAGTTCCGTGAATGGCACCATTGGTTGGTGGGCAACATTCCCGAAAACGATGTTTCAAAGGGCGAAACTCTTTCCGAATATGTCGGCTCAGGACCTCCAAAAGGAACCGGTCTTCACCGATACGTCTTCCTGGTGTACAAACAACCCGGAAAAGTAACCTTCGGCGAAAAACGTCTGACTAACAAAAGTGGAGACAACCGTGGAGGATTTTCCATCAAAAAGTTCGCTGCTAAGTACAATCTTGGTGATCCAATTGCAGGAAATATGTATCAAGCCGAGTGGGATGATTATGTTCCCATCCTTTACAAGCAGCTCGGAGACTAAAATATCTCCCTTGTACAAACATGTACTACTTTATTTTTCATAATTATTTTAATTGCACTTATGTGCTTTTGGTTGTCAGCCAAAAGAGGAAAACTTCCATTTTCTATAAGAATGTTAAAGAGTTAGCTTAGTTTAACATGCATAATCTATGAATATTCGATATTCAGTGTGATATAAATTCTTCAATTTTGCATTGAATGCGTTGCATTTGAAAGTGGTAACTGAAAAAGTTATTTTGGTAATAAAATTTCATACTCTTATTAATTTTTCGACTTTTGTGTTTTTTTCCTTAGCGGAAGTTTACGTCTGATTCGATGTAGCTACTTAATAATTACACTGTGGTTACGTGCACATATAATTGCGAATGATTATCGTGCGATTAAAACTGTATTTCCTTTTTCACAACTTCAAGGAACTGACCTCGCCTTTTTTATATATTTAAATCTTACTATTTATTTTTATTCATGAATGTAGCATTTGAATCCAGTCAATGTTTGATATAATTTTCGGAGAAAAGTGAAAACCGTTGCGAAAGTTTGGAGTAACAACCGTGGGCAAAAACAATAATGAGATTACTCATCTGCTGTAAATGTTGTTGTCATAAAACCAAGGACTGATTTGAAGGATGGAAAATAACGGTGTCGTGTTTTTTTCTGAGATTTAATCGCTAGCGTTTCGAATTTGCGGTTTGAAAGGGAGGGCACGAAATATTTAAAGCCTGTGATAAGTTGAATGCGAAAAGTTGACTGAAGCTAGTTGCAACAATAGCGTCAAGAATGTATTACGTCCTAACAGGTATGATCAATATTTTCTTAAATTGTTCTGCTTCATTATGATTTATATTATTTCAAAAAACGTAACTTTTTTTAAAATTAGATGTAAAGGGATATCGACTAGTGTGAATAAATTTGCAAGATGTTATAATTAATTTTCGATCATTTGGTCTAATTTTTTGGAATAACAAATATTACAAATTTTTATTGGCGAAAATTAATAAAATAAAATACGTTTTTTAAACAATTTCAAATTGTTTAAATTTTAAAGTGTATTCTAAGAAAACAAAGTAGTACCTAAAAATATTTCAATTTTTCGAAAAATAGCAAAAATAAAATTGTTCAAACAATTTTAATTTGTTTAAAAATTCGGTTTCTCAGGTAAGTCGCGAAATTAACTAGTTTCTAGGCGTTATGAGTTCTTTAATCAATGATAACAATAGAATAATTTGTTTGAATAATTTTATAATTATTTATGATGCCTGTTTTTTCAAGTATATAGTTCACCCAAAAAAAGCAGAAGAAACATTTTATCTCATCAAGTTTTTGACAGATTTTAATATTCTTTAGTGCTAATTTCTTTTCTTAAGAACACGTAAATGTTTAAACAAATTTGAATTGTGTAAACAATTTTATTTTATTTGAAAAAATTTATTTTACTTTACTGATTTTACGTGTTTCTTATCAGTAGAGAGGAGAAAATGCGTTCTTGCCTTATTTTTATTTATTCATTTCTTTTGATGGCCGGTTAAACTTAAGTTTTTATTGACTCCATAATTACGTTTGCGTTAATGTTTATTAAACATTCACTCTCAATTTCCACCGACCTTCAAAATAAAAAAATGAAAATAAGGTAAGAACGCATTATCTCCTGTCTACCGATAAAAAACACATAAAGTCAGTAAAATAAAACACTTTTCCTGCACAATTTAAATTTTTTTTAAATATTTGAGAGTAATATTTGAAAACAAAGTAGTACCTAAAAATATTAAAATCTATCGAAAATTTGATGAGATAAAATGTTTCTCCTGCTAAATACGTACTATAAATAATTGTAAAATTATTTTAAAAAATTATCTTATTGTTATCATTGATCAAAGAACTCATAACTTCTAGAAAATAGGTTCATTTCGCGACTTACCGGGAAGAAATGAATGTTTAAACAACACAAATTGTTTAAACAATTGATAGTTAGTTAAAAAATGACTGGGTATTCTTAAATTACCGTTTACTGATTATTTATGAAAAAAGAATTTTCAAAAAGCATTAATAAACCGTGATATTACGTAAAATTCAAATTTGTCACTTATGGGGTTTTCTTTGGGGACCCATAAGATTGGCTTAAAGTTTATGACTGATTCTTATTCTCTGAAGAATTCTGAACACTATACAGAAACACGGAATTGTTTGTAACTTATCATCGCGTTTAAATATTAGATTTAAAAAAAGCTGACTTTTTCCCATGTTAAATCAATGGGAAACTTCATGATCTTTGCGCCACCCCTAAATATTAACCGATTTGGCTCATATTTGGAGATCATTTTTTTGGGCATTCAAACAAAACTCAGGAATGAGGGCAAGAAAATTCGAAAAGTGAAAAATAAGGGTCACCCTAGTGATGAGTCTAGCATATTTAAATTAATCTGAAGTTATTAATGGTTTTGAGTTAAGTATAATTCCTGAATTTTGATACAATAATTGTGATATTTTTCTGCAATCTCTTGAAAATTCATACATTCAAGAGATCGCAGAATAATATCAAAATTCTTGTGTCAAAATGTAGGTAATTATTCTTATTAATAATAAAACTTCGAAAAAAAAACAGGTGTAATTTTGGCAATACCTAATATAATTGCAAAATGAAGTTAAATGATTGTGAAACGAAATTCTTGATTGTCTAGAGAAAACCAAGATCCAATTTTCAGTGAGCTATAATTTTTTTAACGTTGAAAACTAAGAAAACCTCAAATTATAAGCAGACATCATGAATCGATTATAAAATTTTATGATGAAACATTAAAACTCCATACGTTTTACTTTCACTTGACTTAAGTTTATGATAGATTAAGTTTATCATGACAAAAAAAATTATTTTGAAATAAAATAAAATAATTAATTGATTAGAAGGAATAATTAATTTAATTAAATATTTATTTAATTAATTATAAATAATAATTATTAAAATTTAAGTTTATAATAATACAATTTTTAATCTTAATATATTTATTCTTTTTACAGGAATTTTGCTCTGCTCGATCGGATTTTCGTTCGCAGATGTGTCTCAATTTCAAGAAATTGCAGATGTTGTGACTAAAGTTCCTATTGACGAAGTTGAGGTAAATTAGAGAATTGTTTTCAATAATTTTATATCGTTTGAGTTTTCAGGATTTTAATTTGAAACTAATTTATTTTACATTCCAAAGATATTTATTGAACTTTGGCCCAACAGGCGCACAGTATGACAAAACGCATTAATCCCGTTCAAAAAGTTCTACAGCCTACAATTTTGATCCGCTTTCAATTTTCATTTTTTTTTTTTTTAATGAAAGTGCATTAAATTTTGAAGAGGTCTGAGGTCCGTGATTTTGTAATTTGGTTTTGTTCAAGTATTATATTTTTACTCAAAGTCTGAAAAAATGACATTTTTCATAAAATAATTTTTTTACACCTCAATAATGGTTTAACTATTCTGTAAATCGTCTTAAATCAATGCATGCAGACTCATGGAACAAAAATAATTGGTTTATTCATTCATTTCATGATTATAAAAAAATGCAATAAGGAAATGGGCAAAAATCGTAATTGACGGTGGAAAAGTATTTCTTTTCGCTAAAATTGCTTTCAATTGTTGTAAGAGTGAATTATAATCGCAAAAAACTCGAAAAAATTAATAAGAATCATTGTTATAAACAATTTTTGTGGCAACATTTGAATTGGAGGTTTTTTCAGATTTGGATTTTCCTTAATCGCCTGAATTGTTACAGATATTCATAAAAATAACATAGTTTTAATTGTGTTTGTTATAATATAACAATTATCATTGTTTAGAAACAGTTTAAATAAATAACTGCAAAATGATGGCTTTTCTGCGTAGAAAAAAATTATTTTTTGCACTAAAACTGCTTATAAGTGCTTTTAGAATGTGAATTACTTATAAAAAACTTGTAGATGAAATGTTTTCTCTTGTTTATAAAAATTGTTTATGAAACTGATTATTAATAATTGTTCATTAACTTAAATGACTAACTGACATTCTCAATGCACTATTAAGCAGTTTGTGTGTAAAAAACCATTTTTTTCTGCGCGAAAAAGCCAAAATTGGGCACTCATTTATTTCAAATGTTTACAAAAAAATATAATTTTCATATCTTAACAAATATAATTGAACATAGATCATTTTTAGGAAAATCTGTAAGCAATTCAGGCTATTAAGGGAAATCTAAATCTGGAAAAACCTCGAATTTAAATATTTTGCCACCAACATTGTTTATAACAATTATTATTGTTAATGTTTTCAAAGTTTTTGTTATGAAAATTCACACTTTCATCAGTTCAAAGTAATTTTAGCAAAAAGAAATACTTTTCCATCGTCAATCACGATTTCTGCCCATTTGTTTATTGAATTTCTTTATAACAATTAAATGAATGAATAAGCCAAATTTTTTTGTCCCATGAGTCTCCCTGCACTTACTTAAGGCGATTTATAACATAGATAAGCCGTTGCTTAAAAAAAGAAAAATTGAAACGGGATCAAAATTGTAGGCTGCAGAACTTTTTGAACGGAAGTAATGCCCTTTATTAGAATTTGCATTACTTGCAGGGTAGTCAAACAAAAGAAAAGACATTACAAATGAAGACAGACTTGTTCTGTAATAATACAAAAATTCTAAGCCGTCGTGCCACCTCCAAAAATTTGCCGCACTTTTTCTATTTTCATTACTAGTTTTTTTTGGTTGCAGAGTTGATAAGCGAACAAAAGGACAATAGAAGCGGAAGCAGATTTGTTCTGTAATAATAATAAAAAATGCTTAACCGCCGTGCCGCCCCTAAAAATTTGCCGCCCTTCTTCAATTCTCAGTACTATTTTTTTTCGATTGCAGAGTTGATAAGCGAAAAAAGGCAATACAAGTGAAAATAGATTTCTTCTGTAATAATAAAAAAATGCTAAGCTGTCGTGCCGACCCTAAAAATTTGCCGCCCTTTCTCAATTTTCAGTATTAGTTTTTTCGATTGCAGAGTTGATAAGCGAAAAAAAGGCCATATAAGTGAAAGTAACCTTTTTCTGTAATAATAAAAAAGTGCTAAGCCGCCGTGCCACCCCTGAAAATTTGCCGCCCTTTTTCAATTTTCAGTATTAGTTTTTTCGATTGCAGAGTTGATAAGCGAAAAAAAACACAATACAAGTGAAAGGAGACTTTTCTTGTAATGATAAAAGAAATGCTAAGCCGTCGCGCCGTGCCGCCCCTAAAAATTTGCCGCCCTAGGAAATGGCCTTTTTGGCCTCTGGTGTAAATACGTCACTGATAATATTAGATAATATAAACTTAATCTTAGGAAAAAACTACTTTATTTTTCACAAAAAAATTTACAACACAG
>JAUMHM010086294.1:0-11047 GCA_032362435.1 Melikaiella ostensackeni
TTATTATATTATATATTATATATAATATATTATATTATTATATAGTATTATTCTCCTACTATGTATAATTTCTCTGCCTGCGGGTCCCTTATAGTTAAATTTAAAAATTAAATAAAAAATAATAATAAATAGGGGATCTCATGTTGAAAAACTAAAACCTTATAACTTTATTGTAAAATCGTTCAAACTTTTTAACGGCTTTCGGAAATAGCAGAACTGGATTTATATGAATACTTATGCTGAATTTTATTTGAATTAAATTTATTAAATTAAAATTCAATTTAATATACTGAATTTTATAAAATGTCAAATTGACGTATACCTACTTATAATTTAAACTATCACATTGACATGTTTGAAAAAAATTCGCGAGACAAAAAACATGTGAAAAGCGAGCGGAAACATAGGTATTTTAATGTGGACAAAGTGAATGAATAAATTTAAAGATTTTTGTTATTAATTTTTCCCACTATGTATAATTTCTCCGCTTGTGAGTCTTTTATAGTTAAATTCAAAAATTGAATAAAAAATAATGATAAATAGGGGATCGCATATTGGAAAACTAAAACTTTAAAATTGTATTTTAGAATGGTGCAAACTTTCATTTTACATTGCAAACATTTCCAACCGAGTAGTTTCAAATATTAAAAATATTGTGGGCAATTTCATTCTAAATTCTTCAAAAATTGTAAAATTTTAAATCGAAAACCTTAATATAGTCAATTTTAAGTTTGAAGCCTTCAAAAGTTAATAATTTCCAATTCAAGTCAATTGTAATTGATAATTCTTAGTTGAAAGCCTTTAACGTTTAATAAATTAAAAATTTTATATTCTCAAAGTGTAAGTCGTAAAATTGAATAATTTTCGTTATCTGTCCCACAATCTTTAATAATAATTTCAGCACATTTTCGAAATGGAAACGCTTGAGAGTGAAAGTTTTTGATTATTCAAATAAAACATTCCAAGTTAATAATTTAATACTGATATGTAATGAAAGATTAACTATTAACTTCAAATTGCAAGTTTGCCTCAAAACCTGTAAAATTAAACAATTCCGAAAAAGCATTAAAACCTCTATATTTTTTTAATTTCTATAGAAATTAATTTTATAAATTCACGCCTTCAAAATGAGTCCTCTTGAACAAGGCATTCCAAATTGAAATGTATTTTAACTTTACACAGCAAATATCTGTGAATTGCTCTGATATCTTTAAAATCATTTGAAATTTTATTGACACACATATAAATTTTTTGGAATTCCTTTAAATCTTTTAATTCCTTTTGAATTCCTTTGAAATCTCCGAAACCTTTGAGTCACAAATGCGTAGAAATCATTTAAAATCCCTTGAAAATAAATTTATTTAAATTTATTCCTGGAAGTTCTCTAGAAATGCGTTGAAATCCCTGGAAATTTGTCAAATCTCTCAAATATTTGAAATTTTTGAAGGTTCTATAAAATCCTGTAAACTTTCTGAAATTTCTTGAAATCTATGGAAATCCTACGAAATTCCTTGATATCCCTTGAAATTTTTTAGATCTTTTGAAATTCTTTGGAATCTTTTACAATGACTTAAGATCTTTTAAATTATTTAAAATTTTTAAAATTTCTTCATATCCCTTGAAATTTAGAAAATCCGTAGGAATTCATTGAAATAAAATAAAATTCATTTCGTAAAGTTCTCTAGAAATTATAGTTGAAATCCCACAAAATCTTCGGAATCGCTATAGGAATCTCTTCAAATTTCATTCTCTAAAATTTAGTTCCCTATAGAAATCCCTTAAAATCTTCGGGAATCCTACAAAATTCTTTGAATTCCCTTGAAATTGTTAAAATGTCTTGAAATTCCTCCGAGTCTGTTAAAATACCTTAACATTTTTGGAAATTCCTTGTAATCTTTGGGATCGTTTGGAATCTCCTGAAATTTCATTCTCTAGAATTAAATTTTCTGAAGAAATCCCTTAAAATTTGTCGAAGCTCCTAAAATATTTGAAATACTTGGAGGTCCTGTAAAATCCTGTAAATCTTCTGAAATTCTTTGAAATTTCTTAAAATCTTTGGAAATCCTACGAAATTCTCTTTGATATCCCTTGACATTTTTTAGAATTCTTGTAACTCTTTGAAATCTTTTAAATCAACTTGAAATTTTTTTAATTATTTGAAAATTTTTTAAATTATTTGAAAATTTTTTAATTTCTTCGTATCCCTTGAAATTGCGGAAATCCGTAGAAATTTCTTGAAATAAAATTTAATTTATTCCCTAAAGTTCTCTAGAAACTATAGTTGAAATCCTTTGAAATCTTCGGAATCGCTAGGAATCTTCTATAATTTCATTCTCTAAAATTTAGTTTCCTATAGAAATCCCTTAAAATTTTTTGAAATCCCTTGAAATCTTTGAAATAGTTAGGAATCTCCTGAAATTTCATTCTCTAGAATTTAATTTTCCATAGAAATCCCTTAAAATCTTTGGAGATCCTGCAGAATTCTTTGGAACATTTTTAAATAACTTAAAATCTTTAAACTCCTTTGAAATCTTTCTACTTCTTTCACATCACTTGAAATTTGTGGAATCCTATGAAACGGCTTGAAGTAAATTGAAATTCCATTTTTAATAAATAAATAAATCATTCGTTTGTAATTTTTCTATTTTTCGCATCAATTCTTTCAATATTTTAACATTTATTCCTATACTGATATTCTATTATTATAAATTATTATACAATGATACTTTATTTCGGATTAAATTCGATCCACGTGTAATGAAATCCGTGAAAAAATGTTATACTGATCCAATGAATCGCAGGCTTACAATGTCAAAATCAGTAGACTCAGGTGCAAAATATGAGCATTTGGCGTACAAAAAGATAATACAAAAATTCTCATATATTCTTAAGACTAGACACGTTTAAGATGTACTTTATCCGTGAGTAAGGGGAACCAGTACGAGGTGAATACCAGTACGAACTGACTCATTGGAAAAAGTGACTGCGTTTTTAAGAAAAGGTTCTGTAATTTTTTTATCAGTAGTAATATTAAAAATCAGTTTCATAATCAGTCTTTTTACCACTCACTTGCTATTTCTCAATTGAAAAATTGAAAAATGTGTTTTTGACATAGCGATGAAAATTTGGTCCGCTGACAGATTAGTATTTTTTAAGGAATTAAATTGCTTTCACTATTCTTTCATTAATTCCTTCGATTCGTCAAACTCTTGGGTTCAAAACTGTCTAATGATTAATACTCCTAATTTTCATCAAAAATGTATTTTACCTGTTTTTATGAGAAGTATCATTCGATACGAGGTAAATAAATGGTTGACAGCTCAAGCTTGGGTATCCAATTAATTTTTTTGCTTTCAGATTGCGAGCACAAAAAAGTAAGTGCTATAAAGCAAACAACTTTTAAATAAATAAGCAAGCTCTTCCTTTTACCAACATGACCAAATGAAATTATTCGTATTTTTTTTATCTATGATGGTAGCAATGACTGCCATGGTTGCATGTTAAATGTGATACAGTTTGAAGATCAAAAAATTTTTATAACATATTGAAAAATAATAACTGCATAAATGAAAAAAATGTTTTTCAAAAACAGTTTCGGATTACTGTTTCATGAATTATTACGCAATGTCGTTCTACGACCGTTTATAAAAATTTTAATAAAATGGAAACATGTTAAAACAGTATAAAATATAAGATCAATGGCTAATATAATTCATATGACGGCATTACTATCTTTAAAATGAATGTTCCATCTTTAATTTGGTATGTAATATTTTCCGCTCTTGTTCATCATTTATCAATATTATGACTTCACGAGTTGTTCTATTCACCTCGTACTGGTTTCTCCTGTTTGTAGCAATAATGAGCATTTCTATGCGAAAACCGTCTTTTTTTTCTGTTTTGAAGATATTCTCTCTACAGTCTCTGGCGAACCGTGACAAGATTTTATATTGAGGAAACGACACCTTCGTACGCTTTACGAATATGTGGATTGTAGGTACTAGGAGAATAAAACATTCACTATCGGACTATAAGATCATATCTATAAAATCATATCTATAAATCTGAATCTCAAGTATTTCTGTTCGATACAGGTTCTAATTCTGAAATTGAGTTCAGGTTTAGAATTATTATTTTAAAAATTACTATTTCGACGGATATCACATATACGAGTACATATCACATAAACATAGATTATAGATATTTAAGTCCTCAGGAATAATTCAGAATTATTTTTTCTTGAAATATGACTAAAACGTTACAAGTCCTCTTTTGTGAGTGACCATAATTAACCAAAATGCAATAAGTAAAAAACTACCTCTTTCACATAAGTTACTGCGGTTGCGTTATTTTAGAATTATTTTGAGGTTAATTATACAATTAATTAAATAATAAAGCGGTTTTTAATGTCGAAGAAAATTTTTTGTGTTTTATTCGCTCGCTTTTGCAAAATATGTATTGGAAATGTGCTTTGAGATTCGATTTTTGATATTTTTTTTCAATACACATTCATTATACAATACACATTTTCAATACACATTATACGTTTTCATAAAAAATGAGAGAAAAGGTGAAATTAATTAATAATGGATCAGTAATATGCATCCGAAGTGTCAGAAAAAAAGATGCCGAAAGAGGAAAAATGTAAACATATGTCTTTTCCTTCTTAAATTAGTGTTTTCATTTTTTTTGAATATCACGAATGATTAAACGCAGTTCGATATTTATATGAATTTTCCTCAGAACTTTTAATTGATTTTTGTTAGTTAAATGAAATTCATTATAAAAAACTAAATGGGATACTTAAACTCTTCCAAAAGTTGATAAGTTCGCATTCATTTATCAAAACCTCATAAGTCCATACTTCATTGATTAATTGCTCTGAAGTAAAGCAAAATAATAATTACTTTCGAATTGTATTGACCAGCCAGAAAGAAAGATGCCGAAAGAGCAAAAAGGTGAACATATGTTTTTTCCTCCTCAAATTAGTGTTTTTATTTTTGTGAATATCACGAATGATTAAATGCAGTTTGATATTGATATGAATTTTCTTAAAATTTTTTTTTGATTTTCGTCAATTAAGTGAGTTTCATTATAAAAAACTAAGCGGGATACTTAAATTTTTCAAAAGTTGATAAGTCCACCTTAATTTATCAAAACATCATAAGTTCATACTTCATTGATTAATTGCTCTGGAGTAAAGCAACATAATAATTATTTTCAAATTGTATTGAACTTTTAGAAAGAAAGATCCGAAAGAGCAAAAAGGTGAACATATGTTTTCTCCTTCTCAAATCAGTGCTTTCATTTTTGTAAATATCACGAATTATTAAATGCAGTTTGATATTTATATGCATTTAAAAAAAATTTTATTTGATTTTGTTAGTTAAATGAAATTAATTTTGAAAAACTAAATGAGATACTAAAACTCTTCCAAAAGTTGATAAGTCCGCATTATTTCATCAAAACATCAGAAGTCCATACTTCATTAATTAATTGCTCTGATGTAAAGCAACATTATGATTATTTTCACATTGTACTGACCTGCCAGAAAGAAAGATCCGAAAAAGTAAAAAAATAAACATATGTTTTTTCTTTCTTAAATCAGTGTTTTCATTTTCGTGAATATCACGAATTATTAATTGCAGTTCGATATTTATATGAATTTTCCTCAGAACTTTTAGTTGATTTTCGTTCGTTAAATGAAATTCATTATCAAAAACTAAGTGGGATACTTAATCTCTCCCAAAAGTTGATAAGTTCGCATTAATTTATCAAAACCTCATAAGTCCATACTTCATTGATTAATTGCTCTGAAGTAAAGCAACATAATAATTATTTTTGAATTGTATTGACCTGTCAGAAAGGAAGATGCCAGACGAGCCAAAATATAAACATATGTTTTTTCCTTCTTAAATTAGTGTTTTCATTCTTGTGAATATCACGAACTATTAAATGTAGTTTGATATTTATATGATTTTTAAAAAAATTTTAATTGATTTTGTAAGTTGAATGAAATTCGTTATAAAAAACTAAATGGGATACTTAAACTTTTTCCAAAAGTTGATGAGTCCACCTTAATTTATCAAAATATCATGAGTCCATACTTCATTGATTAACTGCTCTGCAGTAAAGCAACATTATTTTTATTTTCACATTGTATTGACCTGCCAGAAAGAAAGATCCGAGAAAGCAAAAAGGTAAACATATGTTTCTTCTTTCTTAAATCAGTGTTTTCATTTTTGTGAATATCACGAATTATTAAATGCAGTTCGATATTTATATGAATTTTCCTCAGAACTTTTAATTGATTTTCGTTAGTTAAATGAAATTCATTATAAAAAACTAAATGGGATACTTAAACTCTTCCAAAAGTTGATAAGTCCACCTTATTTATCAAAACATCATAAGTCCATACTTCATTGCTTAATTGCTCGGAAGTAAAACAAGAAAATAATTATTTTAAAATTGTATTTTTATTTTGAAGAGAAACTGAACGTGATTTTCTCAAATCTAATTACCTCCAGTTGTTTTTGAGATACAGCATTTGCCTGAATTTCTTGAAAAAACAAAAAATGGACTTATGAATTTATGGTCGATTAATCCTCAATTTATTACTTGTTGAAGGACACAATTTATTGAATCAGTTTTCATTATGCTTTTGACTTCAGAAGAAGAGTTTAGACGGAATTAAATTCGAAATTTTCAATCTTTCAAATTTAAAGTGTTCAATTTTAATCGTTTAAAAAAAATTTAATTCTTAAAAGCTTCCAGTTCAAAGTTATATAATTTCCAATATTCTTTAACTAAATTTACTAAACCTGTAAAGTTTAACATTTTTAAATTGTTAATTTCCAAAATTTTTCAATTTTGAAATCTTCATGTTTAAAAAGCTTTCAGTTTAAGAACATCCAATTTTGTAGCCGACAAATTTCAGTATTTTATAAGCTGATACCTGAACAATATTTGGATAATATGAAAATACTCAGTTTCGAATGTTTCAATTTGAAAATAATTATCTAGTTTACATTTTCAGCTTGAAATATTTCAATATTTAACATATCATTTACAGTACGGTTAGTTTTCAGTATCCGCTTGGAAATATGGAAATATTTAAGGTTTCTCGTTCGATCACCGAAGTTAAGCAGCATTTGACTCGGTTACATTCGGATGGGGGCCATTGTATGATACAAAACAGACTCTACTTGTTATTACATTTTAAGGAAATCTTAATTTTTTTTTTAAACTTTTAGTTTAATTGCATATATATTTTTACGCGATGAATTTCAACATTTTATAAGTTTAAGTTTTAAAATATTAAATGCAGTTTGATATTAATATGATTTTTTTAAAATGTTGAATTGATTTTGTAAGTTAGATGAATTCATTATAAAAAACTAAATGGGATGCTTAAACTTTTTCCAAAAGTTGATGAGTCCACCTTAATTTATCAAAACATCATAAGTCCATACTTCATTGATTAACTGCTCTGAAGTAAAGCAACATTATCATTATTTTCACATTGTATTGACCTGCCAGAAAGAAAGATCCGAAAAAGCAAAAAAATAAACATATGTTTTTTCTTTCTTAAATCAGTGTTTTCATTTTTGTGAATATCACGAATTATTAATTGCAGTTCGATATTTATATGAATTTTCCTCAGAACTTTTAATTGATTTTCGTTAGTTAAATGAAATTCATTATAACAAAGTAAATGGGATACTTAAACTTTTTCCAAAAGTTGATGAGTCCACCTTAATTTATCAAAACATCATGAGTCCATACTTCATTGATTAATTGCTCTGAAGTAAAGCAATATAATAATTATTTTCGAATTGTATTGACCTGTCAGAAAGAAAGATGCCAGAAGAGCCAAAATGTAAACATATGTTTTTTCTTTCTTAAATCAGTGTTTTCATTTTTGTGAATATCACGAATTATTAAATGCAGTTCGATATTTATATGAATTTTCCTCAGAACTTTTAATTGATTTTCGTTAGTTAAATGAAATTCATTATAAAAAACTAAATGGGATACTTAAACTCTTCCAAAAGTTGATAAGTCCACCTTATTTATCAAAACATCATAAGTCCATACTTCATTGCTTAATTGCTCGGAAGTAAAACAAGAAAATAATTATTTTAAAATTGTATTTTTATTTTGAAGAGAAACTGAACGTGATTTTCTCAAATCTAATTACCTCCAGTTGTTTTTGAGATACAGCATTTGCCTGAATTTCTTGAAAAAACAAAAAATGGACTTATGAATTTATGGTCGATTAATCCTCAATTTATTACTTGTTGAAGGACACAATTTATTGAATCAGTTTTCATTATGCTTTTGACTTCAGAAGAAGAGTTTAGACGGAATTAAATTCGAAATTTTCAATCTTTCAAATTTAAAGTGTTCAATTTTAATCGTTTAAAAAAAATTTAATTCTTAAAAGCTTCCAGTTCAAAGTTATATAATTTCCAATATTCTTTAACTAAATTTACTAAACCTGTAAAGTTTAACATTTTTAAATTGTTAATTTCCAAAATTTTTCAATTTTGAAATCTTCATGTTTAAAAAGCTTTCAGTTTAAGAACATCCAATTTTGTAGCCGACAAATTTCAGTATTTTATAAGCTGATACCTGAACAATATTTGGATAATATGAAAATACTCAGTTTCGAATGTTTCAATTTGAAAATAATTATCTAGTTTACATTTTCAGCTTGAAATATTTCAATATTTAACATATCATTTACAGTACGGTTAGTTTTCAGTATCCGCTTGGAAATATGGAAATATTTAAGGTTTCTCGTTCGATCACCGAAGTTAAGCAGCATTTGACTCGGTTACATTCGGATGGGGGCCATCGTATGATACAAAACAGACTCTACTTGTTATTGCATCTCAGAAGGAAGTCTTAATTGTTTTTAAAACTTTCAGTTTAATTGCATATATTTTTTTACGCGAGGAATTTTAACATTTTATAAGTTGAACATTGTTTAGATTTAAATTACTCAGCTTCAAGTGCCTCAATTTGAATTTTCAATTTGAAATTGTTTGATATTACAGTTTTTTTTTAGTTTCAATATTCAAAATTTAATTCTTAACATAAGATTGAATACTCAAGGCTTGGGAGTGAACAAAAATTTAATGAAATTTGTTTTATTATTGGTTTTATTACACTCAGAAATTTTTTTTCCTCGAACCAAAAAAACTGCTTTCTTGAATGTACATGGAAATTTGGTTGAACCAAACCGATTTGGGTTGATTTATCAAAATAGTTGATTGACCCAACCAAATTTTTTGGTTGACTCAACCAAATACTCCATCTACCAAAAGATTTAATTGAAACGACCAAAAAACTTGGTTAGATCAACTAAATATTTTGTTGTCCATATGATAACCATATTCTATGGTTGAACCAATACAAATTTTGTTAATTCAACCAAATCGTTTTCTGAGTGTATCAATCCATCTCGCAATCCATTAAAATCATTCAGTTTTCCACTCGGTTTTCCCAGTAAAAATTTAAAATAAGAATATAAAATGTAAATATTTGAGATAATAGATACATTACTTTGATTAATCTTTATACATTTATGACACTCAACTCTGGATTTATGTCGCGTTTCAGGTTTGGCCTGCGATGTCCGTGAGGCTCTTTCAAGAATTCCTTCAACGTAAACAGTCAGGGCCGTCTAAACCATTTCCAGTAGGAATACATAATATTAATTAGCTGTATTTTGTAGAAATTTAGATTTTTGTTATCGTAAAGGATGGACCTTCTTTGGTAATGAAGACTAATTAATGAAAAGAGAATTCCCCACGTGTATTTAAAAATAAATGCAAAATATGTACGCGAGTGCTCGAACTGCCCGCTTTGTGGCTACGGAACTGCTGAACTCCGCTGAGCTCACAGCACCTCTCTCTCTCTCTCTCTGCTCCTTGGACCCCCTCATCAACGAAAGCGATCCGACAAAAATTCTAGGAACGACTTAAATCCAGGTGACTTAAATTCAGAGTTGAGTTTATTAAAAAATGTAAACAATTATCATGAATTGACTTTGATTTGGTCGGATTTATTCGCAATTCTTTGCGTTGACTTTAATCACTCCTTGAAGTATAAATTACATATTTTACAGCTAATATTTTTAATTGCATTACTAGTACGTAATCTATTTTTGAATAATTATGATTGACGTTATGGAAATTATAGCGGGCCACCCACCTTCTTTGCAATCATGCATCGTTTTCCTTCAGCTCTGTCTACAAGAGATATATTAGGATCTCATAGATAGGATTGGTGTGTGTGGTCTACCACTCCCAATAATGTAAAATGCAATTATATGTCTTACAAATTTTACTTAATACATGGGAACAAAATAATTTCCAAGCCTCTCCTTATTCATTCTTTCTAAATCTGAAAGAGTGAAAATTTCACTAATTGAATAAGTCAAATTAGTGATTGAATGATTCACTGCTGAAATAGTGATTGTTGAGTTTTTCACCATTGAATTAGTGGGCTTTTACTGTGAAAGTAGTGAGAGTTTCACTTTTTCCAATTAGTGGATTTTATTCACTATTTAATCAGTGAAATCAAGACAGACGCCGCAATTGCTATCAGAGCGCGACCTGTTCAACTGCGCAGGCGTCGCGTAGCGAAGGAGCGACGAAGAGATCAACCGTTTTCTCCCTTACACCATCATTGCGCAACGCCTGCGTAGTTAAAAAATTCGTGATCCGTTAGCACCACTGAGACACCGTGATCACGTGATTACGGCTAAGAGCTGACGCGCACTCACGCAGCTCGCATGATTTCGTTAATTCCGCGTGCGTAAACGAAAAGAACGTGATGAGTTTTATTTTACCAGTTTTATATAGTTTCCCGTTTTCCCAGTTATTAGTGTCTTAATGTGGCACATATTTGATCGATCAAACGAACTTACCTTTTGTGAAGTTCGATCGAAATTATATGTAGAGTCTCGTTCGAAATGATTACTCGGTAGTACCGCTATTATGCACACGTTGTCGCCACAATCTTCAGCCCAAAATAA
>JAUMHM010086295.1:0-11047 GCA_032362435.1 Melikaiella ostensackeni
CTGCGCACGACCTAAGGGGTCCAGCCGGTAACTACGGCATTCAGGAAGTTCGTGAGGGTCTACTGGTTACGCTCATATCCCGCAGAGGCCGCTCGAGCGCTCTGGCGTGAAGATATGAACGCAGGTCGGATACTTTTCTGACACACCTCGTATTAAAGGACATTATAAGGAGCAGTATGTTTGATTCCAGACCTCTCATAAATAATTTAGATCACTAACAATTTTCTGACGAGGATAGTCAAATTGGCATACAAACGATTCGAGCAAAAAAGGAGGAAGAAGAAAACAATTATAGTGAACTTCCTGGTTATTTATATCAAGAGCATATCTGCCGATGGAAGATTACTTTCACCCCTCTTTGTAGTCTTGAAAGAATCATCTAGACAATTTGAACCAAGAATGAAGAAGGACTTCTTGAGGTATATAATATTTATTTGCAAGCCTCTCAATACGGTAAGCTTTCTTTATAATGCTGAAAATGTGGCTTCAGGATGTATTTTTTCTAACGTAAAAGAAAATTCTGTATTATTATTAGATTTATAGAGTGGCAAGCGTGAACGAATCGTGCGAACAGAAATGCAGAAAGGTAAAAACCTTTAACTAAAAACCATTTCAAAAAAGCACAGCCGAGAGAACTCGACCCGTCAATGTGACAATACTATTTCTTTAATCTCAATCTCTAATTATGAAAAAAATAAATAATTAACTGCATCTTCATTATTTCTGTACTTCAACCGCATTTATGTTGTCGTGGAATTTTATGCGCAATCTTACGAATGCTGGAATTGTAATACAGTGATCATATCACACATTCATTTTTCATTTCGTAAGAGATAGATTTTGAGTCAAAAGCTTCAACCAATAAGGGTTGGATGAATGATATGTGTGAAGGTATGTGGGTGTACGTGCGTGCAATTTTCAATGGATACATGTGCGTGCCCGACCATAAATAAGGATTCTGTAAAGAGTTCTGTTATTATGTATCATCATCAACATTGCGTGCTAAAAGAAACAGGTAAAATTGTTGGGAGATACTTTTTGCATAAAAAAGGGTTTACTCATATGAGAACAAGTGCCACCGTTTACAGAAAATTAGTTTTATTATTATTGATTTTCCAAACGAAATATTTTAATCCATTACTCATATAAATGTAATAATAATGTTTTTGATTCATTGTTGATATTGAAGGGGTGGATTACGCATAATTTGAGGACTGTCTGATAGAAGTCTAATATTATTGAAAATTATTATTAGAATGAAATATCCAAACAAGATGTTTGCGGCAAGAAAGTCCAAAATCTTGCATTATGTCATGTAGCGAAGCATTTCAGGGGTAGATTTTCAGAATTGTGATACTCTTGAGGGTAATTATTTTTACAATTTGAGCTAATATTGTAGCACAGCATCAATCACAACAATTTTGTGTTGAAGCAATAAAAAAAAGACATTGTTTAGCTTTTAAAGCAGCAAAAGACTCAAAAATGTAAAAGGAGTCATTTCAACCCTTAAAATGTGAACGATTGCCCAAAAAAATATTTTTTCACTCATATTCTGGAACCCTTTTTTCACCTGCGAAATGACAAAAAATCGGCAGAAGACACAAACCTAACCCCCTTTGTTAGACGTTCGTCCATGTATATATTGAACACCCAGGAGGACATAACGCAGCCTTGTCTAAGGCCCTGCTTAACATCGAACCAACCACTCAGTTGTCCATTTACATTTACATTTACTTTACTGTCATTTTATATTGCTTTTATTGCTTTCAGAAGCCAGCCGTTGACTCCGTACTTTTGCAGAACTTCTGAAAGATTTGTTTTAACCTCCTTATCGAAGCCTTCTTTCAGATCAACAAATGCACAGAAAATTTTATTTCGTAAGAAATGTATAGGAATCGTGACTCCGACTCGTGTGATTCCTGCTTTCGCTTCGCAGTGGCAGCAGCCCTCACACTCATTGTAATCTCTTCCTTTCCTTCCTGGTTCAAAATATACTGTTTGCTCTCAAACTTTTTTCTATGATCTGTCTCAAATCAAATATACTGACCCGCACATGATTTTCTTGGCATAAATCCACTTTGGATTTTCCAGACCCTCCCTTTTGTTATTATTCCCATGATTTTACCAATAAATATTTTGGTGAATATTTTGAACACGAAACTTCGTAGGCTGATAGCTTTGTAATTACTTAAGTCCCCTTTATCACCCTTTCCCTTGTGAAGTTGAACGATAATCCCCTATATCCAGTCATACGGAACATCCTAGTTCTTAGCACACATACTCAACAACTCCCTAAGCCACACAGCCAATTATAGTCACCGCTCTTAAGCATTTTAGCGTAAATACTATCCACACTAGCAGACTCAGCATTCTTTAGATTCTCAATTCCAAATATTATGTCGAAGATATTAATTCCCATTTTGTCATTTACAACAGGATTGTCTAACGTATCCTCTCCTATGTCATAGTTATTATGCTTCATAGCTTTGATTCAATACTCACCTTTTTGAATCTTTTCTTACTTCTTGGGTCTTCGCTTCTCTGTTCTTATTTCTAGGATCGTTTTATAATCTAGTTCCCTCTTTGTTTCTGAAATCTTGACTATTCAGCTTCCTCGAGTACGCTTGCTTTTTCCGTCAACAGCCACGCGTATTTCACTATTTCACCAAGTATCTTTAGTCATTCTTCCTATAACTGCAAAACCAAAGTCTTCAAATGCACTCATGGAGATACTATTTCATAGTATTGTCCATGCACCCTCTTTTCTCTATTGCCTAATTCTGTCACACTTCATGATAATTCAAATATTCTCTCAATTTACCACTATGTACTTCTTGAGCTTACGTTTTCTGCAAATTCTTCATTCTGACACGCATTTGCTTTGACTTATTATTAATTCTTTCTCTCCTCCATCCTTGACCTAGGTTCATTTTTGAAGCCACGAGACATTAATCCGTTCCACATTCAAATCCTCTAATTACCCTGGCATTCCTTATGGTGGCTATCGCCTATGCAACAAGTGTACATGTGGATCATTCCACAGCTGAACGAAGTATTTGTGATAGAAAAGCCTTTTTCTAGATCAGGCCTGCCAAAGGAGGACTCCTCCGATGCCATGTATCCGCTTTCATCTTCACTAACCGTTCGAAGATTCGACGACAGTGAGCAGTCAGTGATGTGGTTAGGAACAATTTTCCAGGGCGCCTTGGGGTGACAGTACTTTCTCACTTTTATATCGATTTTTAAATCACGAATCTAGAACTAGATTTCTATATCCCTATTCTAACAACTCAGTGCAGTGATCCTCTATCAGAACTAGGTTCCTATGCCTTACAATTAAGTTGAAGGTGTTTGCTGTGAAAGGCAAAAGGTCACCGCAAGTAGCACTAGGAAATTGTTCCTGGCAACATCACTGACTCCTCACGGTCGTCGAATCGAGACCATGGGGATTCTACCACGACGCGTTTTTCGGACGGTTAGTGGAGATACAAGCGGACGCATGGTATCAGAAAAGCCCTTCTCCTCTTTCGGCAGGCCTGCCCTAGGTATAAGTTTATCAATGTCTCCCCGTTACTGTTGGTTTTTGGATCTCCAAAATGACCAAGTACCCTGTCGTTAACTCCAAGTTGCACACTTACCCAGATGTTCATATCTCCAAGTGGGATGATCCTTTCCACAGGATCGTAGGTAACTAGAGTGATATTTAACGATTCCTTGAAGGTATCTTTTACATCACAACTTCCACCGCCAAATGAAGCATAGCATGCTACAATGAATAGCCTACTGATTCCCACTTTCAATCTAACCCATAATAATTCAGGAGATATACATTCATACTTTTTCATATTCTGCTTTGCTCTTACTTTCATAATCAGACCGACTCTTACACTAGTATGTGATTCACCATCTACTCCTGAACATTGCTCGAGGCAATCTCCTATCTTTCTTAACGCACATCCCTTTTTCTTTGTTCCAGAAACACACGAAATATCAAGCTCCTTCACGCGCATTTTTCCCGCAATCTCGTTTCGTAGAATCAATCAAATGTCCAGCATTCAAAACTCCAAGTCTTTATTCATGGCCTGAAACTTTTCCGAAGGCATGCCTCTCATTAGAAGAACTGTCAATCCAGTCCCAGACTATATCATTGTTTGAATTGCTTATTATTTAAGGTATTAATCCTACTACCAACTTGATGCGAGGAATGTTTCCATAAGTATAAAATCATGTCCGATCTTATCAGCTGAATCGTCATAAGATGGTGTATCCAGTTGTAACATTAGTTCCACCAAAAGTCGGTCACTTGAAGCGGAGAATGAAAACGAAACCAGAACCAAAGAAGTCATGGCTGGGCTTAAGACGATCTGGAGGCACTACGTTATACCTGACGTCTTAGTGACCCTTGGCTACTGTCTTGCGCTGGATCACCCAGATGATCGAGCTCGATGCTCCACGGGGCGCTGTGTTTCTCAAACGGCGTCTTCTATGTTACGTTTAAGTGATACATTCACATTTCAATTAAATCTTCAACGTGTTACAATTTTTGGGTAACTGCAATGTAAAGTAACGTACAATATTGCATGTTACTTTTAGAAAATTTTCTTATAAGAAGAACTCCAAAGAAATACAAGTTCATATTTTCTTATTCATTTTCGGAAACTCATATAATGTTTAATACAGAAGCAACAAAAGATTACTGGAACTTTCAAATAATACCGAAAATGATTAGGAATAGTCTATTGTGTGACAAGTGCGGAAGAACGACAGTCTCAAACGATTGTGAAGTTTACTGTACGAGCCGAAGTTGCGCGTGATATTTCTCGCAACAAATGGAGCAAAATTTCGATTCGAGAAACATTGGAAACTAATTTTCCGAAAGTTTTGGGCATTCATGGTAGGATTACTGAAAAATTTCGGAAATTTTTGAATATCAGAAGCAACAAGAAATTTTTGAAATTTTCAGTTGATTCATAAGTTACTGATGACTTAAAAAAATTTGAGCTATCCAGATTTTCTCGAGAGATATCCAAAAATCTCTAAAATTTTGGGAAATTCATGAAAAATTGATGAATTACAGAAAAGGAACCCAGTATTAAATACATTCAAAATGGCTTCCCGTGCAATTGGCTCAAATTTTGCCACTTGGCACATCTTTTTATCCTGAAAGAAATATATCCAGGCCAAAACATAACCCAATGCGCCGTCTTAACGCTACAGAGCGTCAAAAGTTGATAGTTGACCTTTTAAGTACACACATCACGCATGAGGGATATATACATAATGCTTGCGACTACGTTCATGTACATGAGCGTGCAAAAGTGAAAGGAGGGGGCAGGTCCAAGCCTGAGTAACTGAGTGACTGAGTAGCAGAGAGGAAAAGAGTGCAAATGACTAAGTGAGTCATGTAAATAGTGAAAATAATAAATTGAGTGAGACAGTGAGTCAGTGAATGAGTGAGTCAGTGAGTCAGTGAGTAAGTGACTGATTAAGGGAGTGATTGAGTGATCCAATGATTGAGCCAGTATATTGTTTGATTGATCCATTGGGTGATTCATTCAGTGAGTGAGTGAATAAGGTAGTGCATTGTTGATTGATTTAGTGACTGAGTGAGTGATTGAGGGCGTGAGTAAGTGAGTGAATGAATGGGTAAGTAAATAAGTGCATGATTCAGTGATCGAGAAATTGAGTGATTGAGTGAGTTACTGAGAGAATCATGTAGTGAGTGAGTGAGTGAGTCAGTGAGCCAATGATTGAATGAGTGATTGCGCGATCTAGTGATTAAGTAAACGAGTGAATGAGTGATAAGATAAGTGAACGGGATGGAGAGTAAGTTACTAAGTGTGTGAATCAATAAGTTAGTAATTTACTGATTGAGTGAGTAAGTGATTAAGTGATTGAGGGACGAATTTAGTGATTGACTGAGGAAGTGATTTCGTGATTCAGTGATTGAGTAAGTCAGTGAATGAATGATAAGGTTAGTGAGTGAGTGAGTGAGTGAGTGAGTGAGTTAGTTAGATAGTTAGTGGTTGAGATTGAGTGAGTCAGTGAGTAAGTCGATGAGTGAGTGATTGATTGAGTTATTGAGTGAGCAGTCGAGTAGTTGAGATTAAGTGACTAAATGATCGAGTGAGTGAGCGAATAAGTGATCGATTTATTGACTAAGGTAGTGATTAAGTGATTTAGTGAGTGAATTAATCAGTAAATGAGTGAGTGGGTAAGTGAGTGAACAAAAAAGTAAGTAAGTGAGCGAGTGATTTGTTGATTGAGTGAGTCAGTGAGTAAGTCAATGAGTAAGTGAGAAAGTCAATGTATGATGGATCGATTGAGTGATTGAGGGAGTAGCTGAGCGTTCGACTGAAGGACTGATTAATTGACAGAATGAGTGACGGAGTGAGTAAATGAATTAGTGAGTGAGTGACTGAGGGAGGCAGACAGAGCATTGTCCAACGTGGAACTCTTAAAATTAGTACATAATCTGTATTTATTGTTCAAGTCAGCAGATCACTGAAATAAATAGGTAGTGAAAGGAAGTACTTGGTCTGGTAAGATAAGCCGCTCTGCTGTCTGATGGGAAACCCTAGTAAGTGACATTTGCCGCAGAGATTATATTCCAATATACTTGAACGGGAAAATAATCTAAACGGTAAATGTCACTTACTAGGTTTTTCCGTTGGCATAACTATTAGCATAACTATTTTTTTCTTGGTGTTACTAACTGCATTATCAGTTCGGACAACCGGGAGTGGTTGAGTTTACTTTATTGACGGGTAGGGGGTCTCAATAGGGACACCCCCTGACGCTCAGGCTATAAAGCCCATTGTTCTTCATTCTCATCGAATTGCTTCTAGTGGTCGACTATAGACCTCTCAATGAAGCCCAAGTGTCGACCACTGTTTCCGCTGTAATTTCTTCGGGTTACATGGAATGAGACCCAAGGATTTGTTGCCTGAGCCTGGCTAATGCCGGGCACTAGCATAGGACATGCAGGGATGTCCTATCATCCTTACCGCATTTCCTGCACTCTGTGGTGGGATTGAGCCTCATTTTCTGCTTATGATGGTTCAAGTGGTTGTGCTCTGTGAGCATCTGAACCACCAGCCTTGAGTATTGCCTGATGTTATATCTTGTTTTCCAACTGCGGTTTGTGTCGCTTAGCTGTCTGAGTAGATTTGAATCTGACTGCCAGCCGTGCCTTCTTCTATGAGTGTTTCGGCGCGACTGAGGACAGCAAGAATCTCCGTCTGAAAGACGGTGATAAATCGTCCGAGTGGGATTCTTATCCCCCTCTTCCCTGCACTGTCGTGAACTTCTGTTTCTGACCCCCCTCGTCCTGTGAAGCCATCTGTGTACTAGATTCGCTCCTGGAAGTGCAGGTTACCATTAGCTTTTCATTCATCCCTGCTTGGTATGACGACCCGGAAAGACCTGGTGGAGTTAAAGCGTTTCGCTATTTTATTACTTGTTATTCTATCACTTGGGAGCCTAATATGTTTAGTCCCCCAAATCTATCTGTCTGCTCTTACCAGTCAGCTCATCGCTCGAGATACCCTGCCGGTAATCGCAACGTGTAGGGGCTCCTCGCAGAGCATGTAACCTACCGACACAGCGGGCGTAGTCCTCATTGCTCGCGTCAACCCCTAAACGCCAACGGTTGCAATCGTCGCAATCTATGCTGCATCGTTTTAAGTGTTGCCCTTGGTCACCAGACCACGACCGCGTATATGAGCCTTGGTTTTAGGATAGCAGAGTAGAGTCAGGTGATTATTTTAGGCCCTAAGCCCCATGGCAGACCAAAAGCTCCTCTACACATCCAAAACGCCGTGGCGAATCTTCTGCATTGCGTTTCTAGATGCTTCACCCAGTTCAGTTTACTATCCACGATTACTCCCAAATATTTAACCGACTCTAAAATCATCAGCCTCACACAACAGGAAGCAGAAGCCTCGACTTTTGTTTCTCTGTACTTTCTCGTAAAAATGACCAAGTTGGTCTCTTCCGGATTCACCGAGATTCCCGAGCTGTCCCATCAGAGCTCTACGATGCGTAATGCTGACTTTGTTAGACCTATCAATATGTCCAGATGAGCCCGCCTGGCTAGGATGAGAAAGTCATCCGCATATCCTTGGGTATAATAACCCTTTTCATTTAGCCTTTGAAGGAGGCCGTCGACTACAATGCACCATAGCAGAGGTGACAGAAAACCCTCCTGAGGGCATCTCCGCGGTGCTAACCCCTTAGCTAGACCTTCACCCCATCTGGTTTTGAGACGCCCCAACGCGACATGCTTCCTGTCAGACCTACTAGCTGGCTTGGCACGTCGCACCTCAGAGCCTTCTGGCACGTGCTCAAGGGCGATACTCGACCTAAATACCTTAGTCAGAGAGGGAACAACACATCCGTGTCCTTTTGTAAGGAAAATGAATAAATGACATTCGCCCCTGGTGATTTAAAGGAAAGTGAAGACCCGATGACCCATTCTAACTTCTTTATATCCACGACCTTTTCAGCGAAATTTCAGTCACCATCTTCATCTCCTGATCGTAACAATCCTCATCCCCGTCGGTTTGCCTTCGCTGAAAACCTGGGATGTGACTTCCATCGGGTGGTTTAGGGTTTCTTTCTCGTCCTCGGCAAACTCGCCATTTTCGAGCCTTATAAGCTCAAGACAAGTCTCGGGACCTTTCGACAGAATCTTATTTAGCCTCGCTGCTCTGGAATGCCTCAAGCGCCCTCGCAGTAGCTCCTACAGTCACCTTGTTTATACATCCTGAAGTTCTTTTTGTATTCATCCTGAGCACATTTGAAGTTGTCCCAGTCTAAAGAGAGTTTGGTTTTATTTGCCCTATTGTACATCGCTCTAGTCTTCTCACGAAGCTTCTCAAGGTGTGTGTTCCACCATTCTGCCCCTTTCCGAAACTTGATTGAACTTGTAGTGCAATTGTTCTCATGTTATGTACTCAGAGCCCTCCGCAGAAAATCTGCAGTGTGCTTTAACTCATCCATAGTACGTATTTTGTCGAAAACCCCACGAGCCTACCTTCGTGTTCCTCCTTGTATGAGTCCCAGAATGTGTTCCTGGGATTTCGGATCTTTGAAATCGCCGGTTTCCTAAGGACTGACTGGAACAAGATATATTTGTGTTCCGAAAGAGACTCCTCATCGGAGACTCTCCAGCCCACTACCTTGCTCCTCAGTTCTATCAAGCAGGGAGTTAGATCGAGAACCTCACTGTCCTTGTTCTATAATGTGGGAATATTACCTCGGCTCAGAGTCTTCAGCCTAGTACCCACTAAGGAGTCCAATAAGTCTCTTCCCCTATCGTTGATATTCATGATCCCCTACACTATTTGGTGAGAGTTTGCATCACAACCCAACAGCAGAGGAGTCCTGATCTCCTGGCTATGCTGAATGAGAGACTCTACCTCTCTAGAAGGTGAGACCCCCTCAGCGTCGCCTAGAAAATAAGCTGAAGCGATAAACACCTCTAATATTTTTTTACTCTCAACCCTTATCCTTCCCTTCATAAGGGTGAAGACCCTGGAGCTGAGCTTAGATACAAAGATCGCATCTATACCCTTGACGACTATGCAGACCCTTGGTACTTTTTCGCGTGCCCCCTTGAATATGGCGCCAAGTTTGGTACAGCCAAGGTTTTTGGATTCGGACCATGCCTGTATACACAACTGCCGTACGCATGGTTGGAACTGCTGAGGCGCCTTTGCTATATGCATCGTTCAGATTCCGTTTCAGCTATTGATCGACTGAATCAGTGCATCTCTGGATGCTTCTGAACTCCTTGTGGTGCCCTGATGGGTCACTCTGAAAAAGACTCTGCCTGCTCTCCGATATGAACTGTTATCTAGAGCCGTAAGGGCCTTGATGGCACCTTCAGGGATATTTAGGGCTAGAATTCAGTCCTTCCCCGTCGGCCTATTCGCCTGCCTGTTGGCGTATTTCCTACAACACTCCACTCGTGGAGTAGGGTTTGGGAAACTAAGGCATCTCAGAACGACCACCAGATCCTCGAAAATACCGGAAATCAGTACGTTCTCTCTGCGGGACGTTTGGAGGCACTCAGCCCCCTGTATCACCAAGTCTAGTCTTTCCTTGAGAATGAAAATTGATGTGTCCCCCCACTATCTCATTCCTCGACCAGATGTCGGCAGCCTGCACCACAATGGCTTTCGACTGAAGGTGGGTGTCATTGACTCTGGAAGCGCGTTTTTCGTGGGGTAATACGTCAATCTCTTCTGAGATTTCCTCCCTCGGCCGGTTCAGTTCGAGTTATTTCAACGAGTTAGGCCGACAGCAGGATCACCCGATGCAACGATGACTTTCACCAGGGCGTTGTCCGCTTTCTGTACGAAAATAAGGCCATGTGTTTCCAGAGCCTTTGACCGTTTCACCCCCTTCTCGGGGAGTATCTTTGGAGTCGTTCTTCCTCTTGCTCGAAAATTGAGCAGGAGAAGTGACTCCAGATGTTCTTAGCTTGTCCGAGACATCTCAAAAGGAGCCTTGGCTTTTGCTTCAATGCCGCTCTTGACGAACTTTTATTTTCTGAGCACCATTAGGGTTTTTTCTCTTCACAGAGATCCTACTCATATTATTTTCCGCCTCAGCATCTTGATTGTTGTCCTCAGTGGCATTGCCTTCATCGCTTCAGAAGAGACAGCCCCTGTGAAGCCGTTGACCTTTAGCGATGGGTTAGCTGAAGTCCCCAAAACGTAGTCTCCATTGTTTATTTTTAATATTGTGTCCTACATTTTTGATTCCACAAGTAGCTAGAGGAAATGAAGAACACTGTGTGCAGAGCCACGCTTGCGGGGGGAGGGTCTAGGTACTAAGGGATTCGACCTGGCATCCCAAAGTCTTCGTCTGGATACCTTATTTGAGACCTCGTCATGCCCGCCTCGATTCATAAGGGCAAGCCGGCGCGTTAAAAGATTTGGTAACCTTAGTGTCAATCAGCCCTTGACACGGCGATCACATCTTGGCTCGGGAGCATGAAAACTCGCACCCTCCATACTCCAGGGGGCATTGCTATTAC
>JAUMHM010086296.1:0-11044 GCA_032362435.1 Melikaiella ostensackeni
TCGCTCCGCCATATGTCCAAGGCCACTTTAGGCAAGAACCAAAGTCGAACTTGTATGGGACTTTCAGTGTATTTATAGATCTTATTATTCGAGACTTATTACAAGATAATATTCTGCAAAAAATGCGTAGTCCCATAAATACATTTTTTTAAAACGAAAGCATACGTATCTTGTATTTTCATGTGGCCTATAATACGGTTAAATCTAATTTCAAAAAATCGAAAATGTCATTTTTTGGGCCAACTTCATTATCACTATTTGAGATCAATTCTAAATAAAAGGATAAAAATATAGGCCTACTGGTATTAAATAATAAAAAATACTCTTAATTTCAGGACATTGCTGTGACTAGAATTCGCGCAGAGAGAAGAAACCTAAATTCTTCGTGGAAAGTCTACAGATTTGATTTGTAGTGTGCTGAATTTTGAACCACAATGTAGCTTTCCGAAGTCTGGGTTATGAAAAATAAACAATTTGACCAACTCAAGACCGTCATAGTTATTTTGCAATACCCCAAGATGGCGAACATGATTCTATTCAATGAGTTATTTTCGAAGCACGTATTGTGTCGCCATACAGATATTTTCAAAAATCATAAGGTTTATCGTTTATTGTTTGAAAAATAAGGTGCAGAATCTCATTTTGTAATTGCTCTGTGATGAATATTGAAATATATATATATAAAATTCAAATCTTCATTCCTGTAAACTAAAAAGCAATCTAATTCAATCACACTGTAATTGTATTACGAAAAAATCCGATAAGCTGTTCTGAACTGATCACTGAATGTTTCAGCACAGAAATATCAGAGGATTTCAATGGATGAATAAGAGGTCAAGGAAATTCAAAATATTTCGAAGGTTATTTGCATATGAGTAGATACAATTTTTTATCTGTGTATATGTTTCGCGAGAACTTTTTGTTGAATCTTCCACAATTGTAACAATATGTGAACATTTTGTGACATTCATTAAGAATCCCGTGAATTCTTATAAAGTCAGTAAAACTCGTATAATCACCCTAGATCTTTTCTCAAATATTTTGAAACCGCTTGGACCATGAAATCCACTGAAATAGTGTTAAATGATTTGCAATAACTGAAATTCCGTGGAATCCTATGAAATATTTTGAGATCCTTTGAAACTTCGTGAAGGTATATTCTTATAATTTAGAAATAATAAAGAGATTACTGAAATGTTTTGAAAATGCCGAGACAGATTGAGAAACATGTTTTCGCACGCATACATTTTTGAGTGGTATATGGTGTAGGTGGTGCCCAGCAGAAGATAAAATTTTATTCAATTCATAAAATTATCATTTATTTCCAGAATTTCAAAAATTCCTGTTAATTTGTAGTTTCTAAAAATTGCCAGATTTCTAAGGACTCGTGTATTTTTTCAATACTCGTCTCCGGATCGCGCTTACGCACTTACCTTCGGCTCGTTTCTGCTTAGTTAGAGATGTGAGGAAATGCGAGGCAAGCGCGAGAAGAACTATAAGTTTTTCTTTTTTTTTTTGAATTTTGAATATCAGTTGGAATCAAAATACTAAAAACGATAAAAATATCACGAAAGAGTATTTCTTAAATTACCGTAAAACAAGTATCATTATTCAGAGGCAAAAAATTGTTTAACCCTTCGATGACACACTTGGCGACGCGTAACATAGCTGGCATACTGGGTAATGCAGCGAAAACGGTGAACGTAAAGATAATATTAAACGATAAAATGAGAAATATTGCCGATAAAATAATGACGAAGTATGAAGCATGAAGAATAATATCGTGGCTTTGTTTCATTTATAGCAGGAATTTAATCTACCAAAATCAAAACACTTAATTATTGAGTCTTCCTCAAAAGTGCCCGTGCCTCCAGTTATTTTCCTGGATATGGGTAATAGTTATACACTGAAACATTTGCACTACAGCTTTTTACTTCTGCAAATTCAATTGAATATAATTATTGAAGTTATCATTCATACGATAAAACTATGGTTAAGTTTGGCAATTAAACGAAAGTTAGAAGCAATTTGACTTTATATCGTGTAATCATGTTGGTACTCTTGTTGACTTCCCACTAAATTGGCGTTCACATGCAACGTTGCCTAACTGCACGGCCATTTCCGTAAATAAGTTGAATTACACGATTTCGAAGTTATTTATTATGTATTAATCGGTGGAGAGATTTCAGTTCATTAATTTTCATGACTTCCAGAAGGATGCATCTACACTTTCCTGAATTCTCTGATTGAATAGTTTGGATTTTAGAGTAGAAACCTCCAAATTATACGATTCTGCTAGGTCAAATTGATAAGACACATAGATCATTGAAAACCTTACATTTCCTGCACAAAACGGTAATACAAATTCTTACATTTCAAAAAACGACGTAAGATTAATACAAGTTTCATATATTTCACAGACATTTAAAAATCTGAGATATTACTTATTGCATGTTCCTCCCTAAGCGACTATGATATAATAGTAGTAAAAGTACGTAATACTTCATTTCATTGAGATTTTATATTAATAACAATAGTCGCTGGACATGAGTAATGAATAATAACTAATAATATAAAGATTATTTGTCAAAAAAATGTATGAAAGTGGTTCCGATTTAAAAATCATAACAGAAGAAGCATGAAGAAAAGTAATTCTTTTTCCTGAAGTGGCCTTAGCACAAGCTGATGTGCAAAGTTTGAGAAAGTTATTAACATTTTTGAAAATAGATGAAAATTTATTGGAGATAGAAATGAAATCTACTCTCTTATAAAAATTTTTGGTGTACTTAAAAAAGGAACATCCAAAATGTTCACCAACCAAAACTAGAAAATGTTTGAAACTTTCAGCAACTTATGTGAATTTTCGATAATCTGAATGAAAATTTATGGAAGTTCTTAAGATTGTCAAGTTTTAGTCAGGGACTCAGGATTTAGAATTCTTACCACATTTTTTGAAGTAATGAATGCCCTTTTCCCATCCTAAAGGCTAAACTGAAGGAAACTGATGCCCTCCCCAGTATATCACACACACCGATCATCAGTCCTCTGGTTCTGGCTTTGTTTTTATGCTTTCTTTTGAGAGACCGAAGTTTGGTAAGACTGACGTTATGAATGGACACTCCACTTTATCACAGTTTTGCTGCTTAGTTTGGCATGACTTTATACTTATGATAAAAATTTCTTGCGTCAGGTTGGTAGCTGGGTGTATACTTTAAATAATGAATAATACAAGTAATACTGTAGCCTTAGATAGGATTGACAGTTCTGCTGACACAAGGCATGCCCTCGGAAAAGTTTCAGGCGATGAATAGAGACTGGGTGTTGAGAATGCCAGAGATGTCGATGTTCTTAAGAAAGGGAATTGTGGGATATAATGCGCACAAGAAAGCTGGATATTTTGTGTATACCTTAAGCGAAGAAGAAGGAATTTTAGATGAGAAAGACTGAAAATGGACTTGAACTATGGTCAGGAGTACATAACAAAATCACACGGCACCCAAAGAGTCAGTCTGGTTACGAATGAGGGCTAAGCAGCATGACAAAAAGTATGAATGTCTCGCAGATCTGAATTCCCAACTCTCACCTGGACGAGCCTTGTTTTCCTAGTCATCTTGTTATTAGATAACCTTCTAATTTTCTTTCACCAGGCTTGTCTTCCAGTATATGTCTTGTACGACATTTCAGAGTTTCTCTCGTAAGATGCCTATAAATTGATTACTTATTAGTGTCTCTGAGGAGAGCTTCTTTCTTGCATTCAGTTTGCTTAAAGCAGTCTCGCTTATGGCAAGTTAGATGGGGACTCTAAACTTTTAGATTTATTGGCCTGCTATATTCCGATTGAATCGCGTGCCCCGTGCAACAAGTGTGGCGTACCTATCGCAAACGAGCAATGTTCTTATTGCGGATCCAGACTGCGGAGAAATTTAAAAATCTGTTTCTCTCCTAAAAAAAACCTTCATCATGAAGGAAAATTCAAAACAATCTGTTCTTTTAAGAACAACTTCTTACGTTGGTATCTGACTGTATTTTTTTGACTTGCTATAACAAACGGTTCTGCCGGGTCGTTCCGTCAAGCTGTGCTCAGACAATCATTGGCTATAGTGAAGGAGTAATTTAGTCCCCTTCAGAGTTACAGCAAGGTCGTCCTATCAGACAATGCCTTGGCACCTCTCACATGGGACTGAATTACAGGCAAAGAAAGGCGTGGGGCAGATTTGCCGGACGCCCGCCTCCATGTCGCCAGCAGGAGCTGGTGATCGACTGTCAACAGGAGTTGGCAGTCTCCATCCCACACCGCCAACTGGAGTTGGCGGCTACCAACGTCGGTGGTGAACAGAAGTTCGCCCACGACTGTCAGCAGGAGCGGATAGTCTCCAACTCTCACCGGAAAGTGACCCCATCTGTCGTACGACGCCTGCGATAGGAGCCTCATACACCCTTCTGTCGCTACGAGCGTCCACCACCTGGAGGGGACAGGGTCTCGTAGGTTCTGGGATTGCGACGTCGCCTGCGCACCATCCACAGACGTGGCCTACGGACCTTGAGTCCGTTTAACCCGATCCGCGACCGGTCACTGGTGGTAATTTTGGACCAAGGGTGTGTCTTTTTTTTCGAGCTAGTGAGGCCCATTCCAGACGGCTCTTGTCCGGTAACCAGAAAGGCGGTAAAGGACTTGGAGATTGCCCGAGAGAGCGAGGAGGAGAAGAAGCTGAAACGTCAGCGCAATCATTACCACTATCTGGTACAGCGGCTCGACTGAGATACCTAGAAAGTCGACGCAAAGGAGGAGTGTCCGAACGAAAGTTTCTACGGACAACCAGCAATCCCTCCGAAAACGGTGACATACTCGGCCATCCTACCGAAAGTAGAGGTCCATTTCGCACGGAGGAATTTCGACCTTCAGAAGCTTCTGCATGACGTAGGTTTCGTGTGGTCGAAAAAGTAAATGGAACGAGGAAACCATTGGCAGCTCTTCCTGCAGAGCAAGGGAAAGATAACTCTTCTTCCACCTCCTCGCAGCCAGAAAGACGTACCGAAGGGCATGCAAGAACTGGGTGGCCCGAAGGGTATGCAAAGAATTGGGTGGCCCTTTTTAGGGTCTCCAAATAATTTTCACGAAGATTACTTCTTTCGGACACAAACATACTTCGACTTCAACTGGAACGTGTCAGCTTATGCTTAGAAAAAGGCTTGCTTATTACAAATACTTCCTTCAGGCATAAAATGATCCACATGCATACTTGGTGAAGAGGCGAAAGTTTAAGTATGATTGGCGTTGTTCGAATGGATGAGAGGATGAGAGGGCTAGTAAGAGATATAAGGGTTATGAGAGGCTCTGAATGGGAAACGAATCAATACCTTATAGTTTCAAAAACTAACCTAGTTAAGGGAAGGAGGAGAAGAAAAATTAATAATGAGTCGAAGCATACGCGAATTGAAATAGAGAATTTTCATAAACAATTTTAACTTTATCATGTTCTTCGCAAAGGAATTTATTCTTCATAAATGTTATCATTTAGGATAATATTGAATAATTATATTTACAAATTAGAGTTATGTGCGAGTTCCTCAACGAAAAATTGTATTTATAATCAGAATTTCCAAACAGAACAGTGACTCATCAAAGAAATATTTCTTTTCTGGAATGGAATATGATACTTTTTTCAAGTTTTTTCATTTTAATACTTCTAATTGATTGGGAATCGTATGCACGTGAAAAAGTTGACTGAATAATTTGTACACGATTGAATGTTATTTCAAATATTGTGTTTTATTTATAGTTATTTACATGAAGAAAAAACTTGGAAAAAGTCATATTCTATTTTGAGAGGCAACATTTCTTGCTCTCGAAAAAGTTTCAGGCGATGAATAAAAACTGCACAGTAAACCCTAGTAATAAATTCTATCTTTAAATTGGATAAAAACGCTGCAGCACATTTATTCACTCAAAGATAAAGCTTACCTGTCGAAAGATGAAATTTATCTGACAAAAATATTTACGTCACTTGCATGACATTTGTCAAGCGACACTTCGATGTCAAAAACCTCCCCATTGAAAAAGTCCTGGGGGTAATACTCGTGTCATTTTCGGACACGATCAACGCGAGGAATCCCGTGAGGATTTTAAAATTTCTCTAGGAAATCCGTGAGTCAGGCGATTGATCTTTTCGGATTTCTTTGTGCAAATCCTGTTCGGAAATTACAGGAGGTGTAAGTGATCTCAAGGAAAGGAAATTGCGATATATTATGCAAGTAAGGAAGCTAGATATTTAATGTGCACCTGAAACAAAGAAGAAGGGATGTGAAATGAGAAAGATAAAAAATGGATCCGAACTTTGATCAGGAGTAGATAATGAGTTACATGGTAGCCGAGAAGTCGGTCTGTTGATGAATTAGAGAACAAAAAAGCATGTCGAAAAATAAAAATTATGATCGCGCAGATCACAATTTGTTAGAACGGTAGTGGGGTTTTCTTACAGCTGGTGAGAGACTGAGAGGGCTAGTAGGGTTCACAAGGATCATGAGAGGTTCTGAAGGTGGAACGGATCACTACTTCATAGTTACGAAAAAGAACCTCAGCCAAGAATGTAGGAGGAGGAGAATTAATAATCAGTCGAAGCATACACGAGTTGGAATAGAGAATTTGCAGAAACCAGAAGTAGAGATGGAAGGGGAGAGTCCGGTAGGTTGGGACGTCGTGCAGGTTGGGACAGTGCGGTTTCTTCATCTGTATTCACAGGCGCCACTTGTTTTGGACGTCAAATACTAGTCACGACAGTACATCACTTTTTATTTTATGTCAAGGGGATACATCCTTTTTCTGCTCTCACCCAACAAGCGTGTGTTTGTCAAAAAAAAAAACAAAGTGTCCTCGTGCATTTTCAAGAAATCTATAAACTCAACATTTTCTATGGAAATTGTCAGGTGAATGGATTTAACGTGTTATAAATTAAATGTATTTCAATGCCTCAAAAGGATTTTGGACATGGTGCGAAAAAAATTTATTTCATCCAAAATGAAAAAAATATTGTCAATTAGCTAGGTTGGGACAATTGGGTAGTCTAGGTTGAGACACTTATTTTAACCCACGTACACATTTTTCCTTATAAAAAACTGTCTTTGAAGTTACTTATAGGCGATTATCAAAGGAATTGTCACCTTTTTGGGGATTGTTGATTACATTGCATGCTTGAAATTTCAGCATGCCTCCTAACCATCGAACTACTGAACAAGGAATAACCAATTTTGATAGCCTAATTAAAGCCGATGGAGAGGTAAAGCTTGAAGAAAAAGGGATAAGGGCCTCCGTCGACATAGTGTCTCAATCTACCCGATTGAAACAATTTTTTTTTTTCAAGTTACAATGCAAAACTTGAGATTGACCACTGTTTACAGACATCAAAGATAACCTCACCCAACATGATGTTAACATAGTGACTGTTTATGACGACAGATGGCTCTAGTAGTAAGCCAGTGCTTAAAACATTTTCCTCCCCGGAAACCGGTTAGCAAAATATCTTATTCACTGCTCACTGATGCGGTGCAAAATTGGCCATTTATGATGTCTGTAAGCGGCGGACAAACAAAGGTTTTGCATGTATGTGTGAAGAAATTTTTATGCAAGAAAACCATTTAGTACATTTTCTTTTATGACCAATCCACTTTTTTACATTTTTTCCGGAAACGGTCAGCGAAACAACCTTTTTGCAAGGGGGGCGGGGAATATACGCGAAGATATTTCCTACAAATTGGGAGAGTTGAAAATTTAATTTTCGAAAAACGATTTTGAGACTTCGAGGGCCAACATAAACCGGCCTCTAAGATTTTATGTGGGGTTATACCATCCGAGTATCTGGACAGGACTTGGGTTAAGTGCAGGGGTCAAGTTGAATTACGAAATTTGAAAAATTTAAATTTTTTCAGTGGCACTTTGAAAATGCAATTTTTCACTATATGCATATTTCAGAAACATGTTTAAAATTGCCTAAATTCGCAGAAATTTACTGATTTTCAACATCATTTGGCCTAATTTTTATCATTCCAAATTACCATTTGTCCTCATTTTTATTTTTCCGAATAACTATTTCCAAAATTTTTAGTCTTTCGTGTAGCCACATGATCTGCAATTTATTTATGCTAGGAAAAAATGGAAGACAGGGAAAGTTTTTTTCCTTCTAATTAGAAGAATGAGAGGACAGGTTTCAAAATTTTAAGATTTTTTTTCATAATGATTCTTGTTAACAAGAAATTATTGTTGTTTTTAAGCATTACCAGAGCATTTTCGATGAGGGTGATTTGTTTACGATTTTTAATAACAGCTATCACATCAAACATTAACCGCACAGCGCACAAAGTCTGAAAATCGTTTAGAAAGTTTTCAAAGCAAGGCCATTCCTACAATCTATTGAAACCTATTATATTTATATAAGAAAAAGTTTCACGACGGAAAGAATCGTGTATAGAAAAAAGTAGGCAGTGTGGATGCAAGAGATAGAATCAGGAATACAAAAAGGTTTCCGACTTCTTTCCGAATGTCCCGCTAGTTTATTCGTTCCATATGTTACCGATTTCTTGCCGAATGTCTCTTTACTTCACTCTTTTTCAATGTTCCCAATTTCTTTTCTTGGCGATTTATTTTTAAATATTCACTCAATAATTTATTTGTATTTCTAAAGAATAATAATAAATAAAAATGATATTAATATATTATTAGACCCTTTTGAAACTAGCAAGGATAATTTCTAAAAACTTAGAAATAGGAATCGTTTATAACTTATAAAGCCTTTTTGACTCCCGTACATTGCACAATTTCTCTTCTAATTGTTCTTCTTTTCGAATATTCTATTTGCCCAACTCTCATTCGCAATCATTAGGCTAGCGGAATCAAATACCGAGGGGGAACCATTGTCAAGGAAACAGATGATTTATTGTAACCTTAAACTAGAATATGTCATTTTGTTAGTAGGAGTCAGTGAATGAGTCTCAATTAGGCTTATGGATTATAAATGTTAAGGGGGTCTTATCATGTAGCGGTTTCAAAAAATCAACTCTTTTTGCACATTTTGCATCTTGATGATGTTAGAAATACGCTGAAGAAAGGTTTTAGCTGAATACATCCTCGTTCAGGAGTAAGATAGTGTTCAACACCAGGAACGTATAGACAAAGGCGCAGTGCGCGGGTACAGACGTTCGTACTCACGTTCGGAGATTGCGTAATATTAGCAAATGGTTCACATGTCCCTGATTGTTCATGGTTCGAAGAACCCCAAGATAGAAACGAAGGCCATTGAGTGTACCCTCGTCGCGGTCTCTACAGCGGGGTTTGAGTGTAAACCCTTCGTCGCATACGGTTCATTCAGTTTGTGACCAAACTTGGTGCATCAAATTTATTACGTTGTAAATCTTTAAATGCGTTTTTCCAAAAGTCGTGTTTTTCAAGATAGGGTGAACGTTTCAAGACAAGCCATTGTACTTATCAAGTCGAAGTTTTAGATTAACTGAAAGGTCAGAATCGTTCACCCCGTGTGCCCTGGACTTTCTTGACAAGGGATCGGTCAAGGACAAATAAAAGTCACGGGTGTGAAATTTGAAGCACCAAGAAAAAGTGTCGAAAGGCTAAGAATAAATGAGGACATTAATCGAAACCGCGTTCAAAAATCATTTGTAGTTTTCTCATAATCAATTTTTGAACCATAACGTCGTTTCGGAAAAATATCTTTATAAAATGTTCAAAATTCTCGCAACGAACATGTTTTTTACAGAATGTTTTTCCAAATATTTAAGAGCTGAATAAAAAGCCGAGAATAATATTATCATTGAACACATATATAAGAATACTTTGGCAATTTTGTAGTTCAATATAAATTTCTATTATTGTTCACTAAATGACAAGAACATTTTTCAAAGACAGTCTGAAAGTGCCTTTTTTATAGTAGTTTCAAACAAATAGTTTTTTGAAATTTTTTAAATTCTCGCAAGGAACACATTTTTTATAGAATATTTTCTCGAATATCTAACAGCTTGAAAATAGTCAAGAATAACATTATTATTAAACACATATGTATATTGAAAAACATTCGGAATTAAGTGATGCAATATGAATATCCAATACTGCGGACTGAATCGTAGGGACTTCTTTTATAGGCAGTCTCAAAGTATTGTTTCTAACAATATTTCCTGAAATATTGAAGAGCTTGAAAAGCACTTAAGAATAACGTCATTATTGAAACAAAAATATTAGCCATGAGGCAATATAATATGCTTTCGCAACAAGTCTAAAACTCACAAGAATCGGATTTCCTTTTTCAGCAAACTACTCGTATCATTTGAAGAAAGTATGGTAATTTAAATTATTGATTTTTTTCACGTTCTCCTGTTTGTGAGTAGCAGTATCTCGTTTCTACGACTTGGACGGTTTACTGTTGCTCACAGTTTTTTTCAAAAATACCTTCATTTTGTTATCGTAAATAAGTGTTACAATTTTCTTCGTTTTTTTTCTTTGAAGTATTCGTTTCTTGAATAGCTAAAATATTTTTGAATAAGGATCATTTCGGGAGCAAGCTCATTACAAGTATGAAAGTTTTTACAATTCCCCTGGCTTTCTGGTACAGTTAAATTTATAATAATGATCGTTTTCAAGATGCCTACAAAATGCTGACGAGTGGGATTATTATGTACAGAATGTTGTCGAATCAAACAAAACAGGTTTTCTACGGGGTCCTGATTGAAGTTTTGCGGATTCAAGTACGAGATTCCAAGTTTTCGCACATTACCCCAAACAATCGATCAATAATTACTTCGCATTGTCAGGTTTTTTGCCGGAACCGTTTGAAGAATCAAACAACGTAGCAATCGAACTCAAGAACTCAGCTGTATAAATTGCCTCAGCTTGCAAAATTCCATGTGACACGTATGTATCAATCTCGGAAGCAACCAGACTGTTTAGTTATAAAGCAGAAATTTGAACTTTTCTTCCAATGTGACTGTCTTGAAAGTTAAACAAAAATGACTAAATTTTCACGTGTTTCAAAAGTCTCTTTGTATT